>LGRX02009758.1:22678-71609 GCA_001247695.2 Cymbomonas tetramitiformis | reverse complement strand
CACCGAGGCTCGCTGCCGAGGCGCGTGCACGCAACGAACACCGAGGCTCGCTGCCGAGGCGCGTGCACGCAACGAACACCGAGGCTCGCTGCCGAGGCGCGTGCAAGCAGCGATCGCCGAGGCTCGCTGCCGAGGCGCGTGCACGCAGCGAGCACCGAGGCTCGCTGCCGAGGCGCGTGCTCGCAGCGAGCACCGAGGCTCGCTGCGGAGGGGCAGGAACGCAGCGAGCACTGAGGCTTGCTGCCAAGGCGCGAAGACGCTGCGAGCACGGAGGCTCGCTGCCGAGGCGCATGCACGTAGCGAGCACGGAGGCTCGCTGCCGAGGCGCATGCACGTAGCGAGCACGGAGGCTCGCTGCCGAGGCGCGTGCTCGCAGCGAGCACCGACACTCGCTGCCGAGGGGCAGGAACGCAGCGAGCCGGCCCTCTTACGCACGGATACGTAGTAGTGTTGTGGGCATGAACGGCCCTCTTACGCACGGGATGGCATCCACCAGTGTCGATGCGAGTGCGGTAGGAATTAGGCGAGACGGGTGACAACAATTATGAAAGCCCAGGCCGGCCTGGACTATGTGGAGCCTGCCTCACGCAATCGATGTACGGCTGGTGGCATTTTTTCTGCGGGCTTTGTGTACGCATGTGCGCGTATATGCCCTCATGCCAGCTGGCGACGTGCATCAGCCTGCTCTCCCGGACATGCCGCCTCATCCCCGGAGTGCATGAGGGAAATTAGCAGCATCAAAGTTAAGACGCGCCAATGTAGACTTTCTGGGAGACATCTCATTACACGTTGGGCGTGCACGGAGCACGGAGCGCACCGCCCGCAAGGAAGCTTCGAGCTCACGGCACCGCCGCCGCGCGAGAACAAGGGCAGGTGATTAGGGAAGAGATCTTGGGAAAGGTGAGCACGACAAGTAAGAAAGAGCATATGTGCGATGCAGTGCGCCATACCGATTAGCAACCTGCGACATCGTCATAAGCAGAAAGAGCGTTTGGCGTCACCCACTCGGAAAATTCCACAAGTGCTGCGCAGTAGCATCTTTGGTGCGTCTATGCTCAAACGCTCAAAGTAATTGTGCTATTGAGGCATTTGACTTCCTACATAGGGTGAAGCTTCGCGATGTAAAGCCTTTTGACCGAAACGCCAAGTTAGGTTAGTTCCGTATGCATGGCTTGATTTGGTTGCTTTCTGGAAACTGCCCTTAGCCGCAACATGTGCTCTCACGGAGTAAATACATTCAGTCCAAAAAGTGGGAGCGCACGTGGATCGAACGCGCAGAGTTAATCACGCACCTTTTCAACCTCGATTGCGTTCGTTGGGGGCGCTATGGGTGGTGTCGTCCACCTTGGGTTAGTATTTCTTATCACAGGTCTGCCTTGAAAATCTCCAAAAAAGATTTTTCGACGGCAGAACCATGTGTTGGTAGGAACCCAACCCTCCCATGGGTACATTGAGAAAAAGCTGGCTTGGCTAAGGACTGCGGCTTTGCCCATGAAGTGCTTCTCAGTAATCTCCACTACCTCGTCGGTCAGGTAAAGTTCGTTCGGCAGGCATTCGCCGTTCCACTGCTTGTTGACGTTGAACTCCTTACCACCCCATTTCCTCAAAACGGGCGCACGTGTTAGTAGGCGACTCAAGAGTTCTTTACCAGCTGCCTCGGAGATTTTGAATCTCTCTCCGAGGGTTTGCGGAGACTCCAAAAAACGAACGAGGAGCTGAATCACGTGACCCGCTCTCAAGCGGATTCCTTCAACTCGACAAACCCAGAAGGGGGCCGCACCAAAACCGGGCTCGATCATAATGAAGTCGCCAAGGCTGACCTCACGAATGATGTAGCCAGCTACACGTCGGCGTTGGCCTTGTCCAGCAAAGTGTGGTTCGCGCAGATCTATGGAGTTCACTGGCCACGCATCAATAGGCGGTCGTCGGGCATCCTTCGCCTCATCTTCACACACTTCTACCCGGCGTCTAGGGCGACGTGTCATAGTTATTTCCTAAAGTGCAGGCTATTATCAATAAATGCTGTGAGATTTTTATAGGATTCTACGACGAACGAAAGAACTAATAGGCCAGCTACCCATTTCGTCTGCTGCAGGCATGCAGCTGTGAATTATTTTGGAACATGCGACAGAAAGCGATCGTGAGTTCGTATAAACGGGAAAGTAACGGCGTGTCGAACGTTTGGGACGCTAAGATGAAAGATCGAATAACTTTGACGGTCTCATTTAAATCTCTCTTTTTTTTGGTTTAAAGTCGGAATTACCTAAGAGAACATGACATATCTGATACGGACCGGTGGGAGAATATTGATGCATGAATATGCCTTCAAACTATACCTCGGAATATTTTTGGGGAATTTCCCAACCATTGGGGTGCGTGTAATCGAATATTTTGTCCAATTTTTGGGTCGAAAAATGTCATAATTCAGCACTGTCGTCTTATTAGTTGTGGTGTTTACCATGCCCTGAGAGCATAATATACCGTCATTATAAGCTACGGTCATGAACCGTTGCATTGTGTCTATTACCCGGAGGTTGGGTGTGCCCAACTTAAGAGCCATTTAAGTTGGGTGCACCCAACGTACCCTTTGGTGGGATTATTGCTGGGAGTTGTCGTTACCGGATTCTGGTTTTATTAGCTCAAAATGACGGGGAAGATGTCCTCTTTTACACACGCATCTACACTATTGAGTGAATCAAGCAAGCTTATCCGTGAGCAATTTTTGGGGAAAATGTCATAATTCAGCACGTTCGTCTTATTAGTTGTGGTGTTTACCATGCCCTGAGAGCATAATCATACCGTCATTATAAGCTACGGTCATGAACCGTTACATTGTGTCTATTACCCGGAGGTTGGGTGTGCCCAACTTAAGAGTCATTTAAGTTGGGTGCACCCAACGTACCCTTTGGTGGGATTATTGGGAGTTGTCGTCACCGGATTCTGGTTTTATTAGCTCAAAATGACGGGGAAGATGTCCTCTTTTACACACGCATCTACACTACAGTAATCACTCAGTAATAAGAAAACCCGCCAATAAGAAAGTAGCCAGCTTTTTTGGGGGGGGGGGGGTGCCCGATTTGGTGAATATTGCTGGCTGGCTTTTTTGAGCTATGAAATATGGGGTGATAAGAAATATGGGCGCTGGCGCCATATTTCTTATTGGTGCGCCGCAGGCGGAATTTTTTCAAAATGTCGCATTTTCACGGGTTTATCACTGAAAATTTAAGAAAATCGCTGGCTGATTGAAAAAAACATGACCCACTATTCTTACGATTTTCATAGGACGCTGGCGCTGGCGGGGGGGTATCCAAGTTGGCGAATATTGCTGGCTGGTCCCAAATCTCCGGTTTTCTTATTACCGAGTGATTACTGTATTGAGTGAATCAAGCTTATCCGTGAGCAATTTTGGGGAGTATGCGAGGGGGTAGGAAAAGTTGTAAAATTTCTAAGTTATTTTGGGGTTTCACCTACCCATGCTACTCCAGCCGAGGTTTTGAGGGTCAAGATGACCTCGGATGAAACTTTTGACAAGACACTGCAGAAAGAGCAACTCGAGAACATGACGACGTACGTCTCCGAATTTTCAAAGGACCTTCGATTGTCACTGGGATTCCCTTATAATGCCCACGTTCTTAGGTATTGTGCACCCGACTTAAGGGAAATCCGGAATATTTCAGCACATACCCTATTGAAACGGCCTCATTATATCCCGCAATCTTGGATTATAGATGTATAATGCATATCCATTGTTCAAAGGGAACATAGTAGCCCATAGCCTAGCATTGCTTTGGCATTGTAAGTCTGATATTCGACGAGTTATTGACGTTTGAAATATGGTTCTTAGTTTAGGTGCACCCAACTTAGCTGCGGGTAATAGACAATTGGGTCATAAACTTGAAGTGGTTGTGGCGGTACGACACGCCATGTCGACATAATGAGCCACTGTGGTCATGCCGCCACTAGTCCTTCCCCAAGGACTAGCCAAATGAATTAATTTTAGACCAAAGCATACCCCTAAAGCACGGTTAGATTACGTGTACCCAAATTTGAAAATTCAGCCCCCCACTAAGATAGGCACCTAGGTTGTATCCCAAAGGATTTTTTGAAGCATAGTAATGCGCCTAGGGCCCAATAATGCGGCCGTAATATTCATTTCCGCCTAGTCCTTGGGGAAGGACTAGTCGCACAGATAGTAGCCATGTAGCCCGGTTGCAAGGGTTGCGCATTGGTTGTGTGAACTGCTGAAGCAGCTGTCACGCTGAGTGATTGAGCCATCAAGGCTGCAATTGCACCTGATGCGTCCTGGGACGCCTGTGGAGCAGCACTCGCGCCTGCGCCGTGGGCTGCTGAGTTATCAGTCATCGCGCTGGGCGGCACGTGCTGGGCTGCCTACGGGGCAGCACTCGTCGCGCTTGCGCCGTGGGCTGCTGAGTTATTAGTCATTGCACTGGGCGGCACGTGCTGGACTGCCTGCGCGGGACCACACTCGCGCCTGCGCCGAACACACTATTCGATGAAAATGATATTCTCATGTGAAAATGATATTGCCTTATTTACCTCATGATAGGCTTAAAAAGCCGCATTTTAACAGTCAAGAACATGCAAGTGCAGGTTGTGCATTAGATTTAATGGTTTTTATGGTACAAAATTGAGGTCAAATGCACTTTTTCGAAATCTAGGAGGAGTGAAAACACACAGAACTTTTGACTCAGAATCTATATACACGTTATACACATATTATTTACATGTTTTTTTTCGTCTTGCTTTACGCGTCCACTTCAGGTGCTACCGCTACCGCTACGCAATTATCAAAAGCTTCGTCTTCATCGGAATCATCCGATTCATTCAAGTCACCTAGGTCCTTGCGCGTGCGTTTGGATTGTTGTGCAAGCAAAGCGACGACTATCTGCGCGTATTGCTCGTTCGGTATACTCCGTTCGGGGTCATTCGCATCCACATTCCATGCCAGCACTATTTCATTCTTATCGAAAGTCTCGGTAGACGGTCGGTGCCCCGGTGGCGCTGCGAAAGCTCCTGGGTGACTCGCAAGCTGCTTGCCGAGGTGCTTCTTCTTGGTGTCGGTGTGCTTTTGGGTTGGAAATAGCGATATAGCAGCTGTTGAGTTGACGGATAGCGCGCCTCCACCTTCACCAAGTACAACGGATCCGACCATTCGCTTCGCTTCAGTTGTACGCGGAACGCGAACTTGTCGTTTTCAGATTCCACCGCGAGAGCCACTGCAAAGCTGCCGACTGTCATCTGGCCGTAGGTGACCTCCCACTGGGCGTTGTCCACGTACTGCTCTGCTCGCTTTTGGGCTCGACCTTGGTGTTTCCGTTTACCGTTGTACACTTCTATCGGCGCTCGATCAATTCGGCGTTGGATGCGCACCGGTATAGCGGGGACGGCGGCAGCCTCGGCAGCTTCTATCGCCAACGCGGGCGCCTCTATCAGTCGAACCAAGGTGGTATTGCGCTCGATGGCGATTTTCTCGGGATGCTGGAAGGGTATCGCGGGCGCTTGACATTCTCCACCAGCAGTTAGGTGGCGCTGTTTCTCGATGACATCCTCGCGCCAAAACCTTTTCGTGCACCTCCGTGAGCTTTGTGCCCAAAATGTCCTTCAACGCCTGTAAGGTATGCTCAAGCTTTTCGATGCCTTCTTCGGTAAAAGGAATCGGCTTGATGTATCCAGGCCCCGTGACAGGGGGTGTAGAAACAAGCTTTGGCAATGGAGTCTCGGGTAACCATTTGGGTGAAATGGAATACTGTTTGTACTGCATGCCCACTTCGCCGTGCTCGTTCTTCTTGAACTTGAAAGCCTGCTGTGCCAAAATATTGTGGCAATCGAAGACGTGACCATCAAACCAAGAGCTGAAGTCGAAGATCTTCTCGGTGTGCTCGCATATTACACCATCCGTAAAGCATTCTTGTGCGACCTCTATCATCTCGTCGAGCGTCCAAGCTTGCTTGCGTCGTAGACGCACGGAGAAGCGTGAAAACATCTGGTCAATGTTCTCGTGCGTATGTCCCACCAACAGAAAGTTGAGTTTCACCTTGCGAAAGACGTCCGTGTGCACCAGCCAAGCTGCGTATGCCAACATCAACTTGCTCTTGTTGGTGCTCACATTGTCAAGCTGTACATACAATACTTCCGGCATCGGGTATGAATTTTCCCCGTCCCCGTTGCGTCGATGCTCTTGAATGCGGAGGATATCCCGGTGCAAAACGTTGACAAGGAAGTTCGCATCGTCCTTGAAGTTGGCGTAGTTGAAATCCATGAAGCGGCCCACGTTCTCGATCATGCTCCCCATGTTGTGCACGTCAAGGAAGTCCTTAGAGTCCAGATGTTAGGGATACGTCGAAAGTGTGGCAGTCGGGTGGTCCACTGCGTCATGCCATCGATGATCACCGAGGCATACTTATGCCAAGTTTTGTTCATGGCAATGCTCTTGGTCATATTCGCTTTACGACCATGTTTGTAGAACTTCTGGCGCTCCGCTCGTGCGATTGCATGATGTTTGTTGAGAGGCCCGTTGTATTGCGCTGTGCAAGATACACAAATTTGGGTCAGTGAACAAATTACATAAGCATATAAACACATCACAAAGCTATTCATGAATATTCACCTTTTTGAGATTTGGTTAAGCCTTCCTTCAATAACTTGAAGGACGCGCAAACATCGCACTGAGAAAATCGGTTCGTCGATGGAATCTTGAGCCACTTCCTGCAATCTTCGTCAAATATTTTGTAGAAGTAACTGAGAGAGCATTTTTTCCTCTCCTCATTCTCTTGCAAGCCCTCGTTGTACTCGTCCCACAGCTCTTCGATGGTCAATCCATCCGAAAGATGAATCGGTTCTTTGTCAGGTTGGTGTTGTCCGTATTCGTCGGCGTATTTCTTGAGCCAGGCGACGACCGACTCGCGTTTCAGAGAAATCTTGCGGTTGTCCTCCTCGTACGTCAATCCATGAACAAACGTGTGTCGGCCCTCGAGCACGCGTGTCCGACAGTCGTGAAGATACCCGTAGCTGATGCCGTAAGCCATATAGTAGAACTTAAAGCACACCTGTTACAAAAAAAAAACCGTCACTCAAAAATTATTAACACATTATCTAGAAAATGCATAAGGGTTTTGGTAGGTCATGCCAATTTAAGACGCTTGGGAGACACCCCCAACACTGCACGTCTGCAGGCGGGACGGCCGTCGCATGCTCGTCAGCACTCTCCAAACCACGCCTTAAATCTGCGCAACCTAGACCCTCAGTGGGAATCGAACCCACGAGTGCGAGGTTCATAGCCTAGCGCCGTACCAACTCGACCAACGCGTCGCGAATGTACTTTATGAATTTTATTTAGAAATTTATGATACAATATTCCACATTCCTGTGATGACATTACACAATCTATCACAAGGTCCAAGAAAAATTTCGCTTTGGCCAGAGGCCGTTCATTAGCTAATGAACGGTTCCCGCAGCCAAAGTGTCTAATTGTGAGTCGCGCTTTGGCCAGAGGCCGTTCATTAGCTAATGAACGGTTCCCGTAGCCAAAGTGTCTAATTGTGAGTCGCGCTTTGGCCAGAGGCCGTTCATTAGCTAATGAACGGTTCCCGTAGCCAAAGTGTCTAATTGTGAGTCGCGCTTTGGCCAGAGGCCGTTCATTAGCTAATGAACGGTTCCCGCAGCCAAAGTGTCTAATTGTGAGTCGCGCTTTGGCCAGAGGCCGTTCATTAGCTAATGAACGGTTCCCGTAGCCAAAGTGTCTAATTGTGAGTCGCGCTTTGGCCAGAGGCCGTTCATTAGCTAATGAACGGTTCCCGCAGCCAAAGTGTCTAATTGTGAGTCGCGCTTTGGCCAGAGGCCGTTCATTAGCTAATGAACGGTTCCCGCAGCCAAAGTGTCTGATTGTGAGTCGCGCTTTGGCCAGAGGCCGTTCATTAGCTAATGAACGGTTCCCGCAGCCAAAGTGTCTGATTGTGAGTCGCGCTTTGGCCAGAGGCCGTTCATTAGCTAATGAACGGTTCCCGCAGCCAAAGTGTCTGATTGTGAGTCGCGCTTTGGCCAGAGGCCGTTCATTAGCTAATGAACGAGTTCAAAAAAAAACATACCTGCTTCTTGCCCAAAAAGTATTTGAAGTCGAACTTGTCCTCAGATCGAAAGCTGTTTTTTAGCAAGTCTTTGATGAAGTATTCCTTTCTATCTTTTTGCGACATACTGAAAATATTTTCGCGAAAAGACTGAATATCTGCGGATGAGAAAGATAGACAGCAGTGCGACTTGCAATTGCACTTAATTGTTTCTGCCATTGATATACTGTCAGCCTGCAAACGTCGCTGCTTAATACTAATTACGCCCGTATATTGTTTCTTGCGTATGTCGGATTCGTACGGTTTGCGCACGACAATCTGCTTGTTTACTTCACCATTTAAACAAACAAGAGGGTCTTCATTCCTCAAGTCCAAACTTGTCTCTGAAAATTCTGTATCAAGTCTGCTTTTTATCTCTTGTAAGTCAATTTCGCGCAAAGCGCGTGACCCGGAAACGCGTGAAGAATTAGAGCTAACTTCCGATCTACACGTCAAAGGCGCGTTCCAAAGAACCAATTGCGTATTCGCGCTTGGGGCTGTGCTTGGAATTGGCTCATGATTGAAAAAGTCAGCCCCTATTTCCATAGAATCTTCAATAACTATTCCCGGGCACGGTTTGCAGATAATCTCGCAACCTTCGTCGAAAGGAATAGAAAACAGATTTTCGTCAAAATTAGCCGTCATTAGCTTATGAAGCCGTTTTTTACGTTCTAAAAATGATATAGACTTGCGAGTCAACCAAGAATTTCTATCTTACTGAATCGATCGATCCTCGATTTCAGCGCAAATGACACCAGGATATCTTAAAATCATATCCTTGATCTGAACAGACCGAATCAAAAAGCGACAGCGCATGTCATTTTTGATTAAAATTGACATCGATATTCGACATGTCATTTTTAGCCGCCAGAATTGACTTTTAATATTGTGCTAAAGATACATCACTTTTTCAAAGTTCTTTCACACACACCCCTTTCACAGTTGACAGCCAATTTCTCTCATTTCGCAATGGCGACACTCGAAACATTTCAAGCACTGAGGGCTCAACATATTTTCCAGCACTATCTTGGTAACAAGTGGAGCATTGTTAGAACCCTTGAAGCCGACGATCCTCCGGACAGTTTGCAATTACTGATTCACTCTGATGACCCTGCCGAGCAAAATGAAGAAATAATTTTTAGTTTTCCTAAATTTACCTCTTCGACTGTACTCGGGGGTAGCCTCGTTCCTGAGAAACGCGTAGCGTACAGTATCATTGAGAACGAGACTCCAATTTTGTATTTCGTCGCGTACAAAAACAGAAAGCTTACTGTGATCGAATTAGACAGCGCAAACTTTGAGGAAGCCTTGAGCCTTCCAAAGCACACAAATCGGCTTTTGGCTTTTCAAAGTTTGAAAACTAGAGCAGCAGAAGAAAATAAAAGCAAAGAATTCTATCTAGCGAGCTATGTAAACCAGGCGTGGAAAGCGTCGATTACAGCTCCTTTCTGGCAAAGCAGGAGACCAGCGGCAGTGATCGATGACCTCGGACTTGCTGGCGAGGTACCATTTGTAGAGGCTTCGGTACGTCCCTTTCATGCCCTGCGCCTGGACCGGGGCGGAAAGCGTTCATTAGCTAATGAACGCTTTCGGCCTCGAAACGCGCGCCCTGCGCCTGGACCGGGGCGGAAAGCGTTCATTAGCTAATGAACGCTTTCGGCCTCGAAACGCGCGCCCTGAGCCCTGACCGGGGCGGAAAGCGTTCATTAGCTAATGAACGCTTTCGGCCCCGAAACGCGCGCCCTGCGCCTGGACCGGGGCGGAAAGCGTTCATTAGCTAATGAACGCTTTCGGCCTCGAAACGCGCGCCCTGAGCCCTGACCGGGGCGGAAAGCGTTCATTAGCTAATGAACGCTTTCGGCCCCGAAACGCGCGCCCTGCGCCTGGACCGGGGCGGAAAGCGTTCATTAGCTAATGAACGCTTTCGGGCCCGAACCGCGCGCCCTGAGCCCTGACCGGGGCGAAAGGCGTTCATTAGCTAATGAACGCCTTCCGCCTCGAACCGCGCGCCCTGAGCCCTGACCGGGGCGAAAGGCGTTCATTAGCTAATGAACGCCTTCCGCCTCGAACCGCGCGCCCTGAGCCCTGACCGGGGCGGAAGGCGTTCATTAGCTAATGAACAGTTTCGTCTTGTCCCAGGCTGCCAGGAGAACGGATGTGCAGCGTGCTGCCGAACGCGCCCTTCAAGGACCTGGTGGCTCCAGAGCTTTTACTGGAGCGGGCGCCAATGTGGATATGTCTCAAGTGGCCACCCCATCTGAGGCAAGGAAGGCAGCCGAGGTGGCTGCACATGGGTGGCACGCTAAGCTAACAGTGGAGCATGCAGCAAAGATGGATTTTGAGGAGAAAGCAAAGCTGTGCAGGCAAATCGAGATGGAGCACCGGTGGCCGAACCCGATGTCGACCGACGAGGCGGCGGAGCAAGGGAGTGTGTTTCGTCTCCCCATTGGATGCCTGTACCACGCGACGGGGTACGAGGCCTGCCGGGATCAAGAGAGGGGCTGGGTGAACGAGATCAAGAACAGCAGGAAGGAGAACCCGTGGGCCCATTTCAATGCGGGTCTTGTTGCGATCGACGATGTCAAAACCCGTGCCGAATTCTCCCTGAAAAAAGCTCTCAGGGGAGAATACAGAGGCAAGGTTTTTGGGCACCAGCACTGTTATCAAGCCACCGACGAGTGTCACGAGGAAATCCCGTTGGAGATAGCTTTCCAGTTCTTCGAGAGCAAGATCTACATCGGTCTCACGCCTGACATGATTCGGTTCTTAGGCGAGATGCAGAACCAAATCGACCAGAAGACGAAAGGCAAAGACCACACTCAGTTCATGCAAGGGCTTCGTTCGACCCTTTTCGAAAAGAATGGGGTCGTGTACAAGGTTTACCGAGAAGCGTTGATCTCCGAGTTCGTCGCCGGTGTCCCCGAGGACACCGAAGAGGGTACCCCTTATCAACCTGGGTATTACGAGGTCGGAGGGCTGGTGCAAAAAATGGCGGAGTTCGAATCAGAGCATGGATTTGCAGTCCCGGATATCGAGAAATATCCCAAGGGATTCCAGTACATCGAGGATGTGGAGACGTCTGAGCGCGAGGGAGACCTTGAGACCCTCCCTGAGGTAGACGTGACGGTGAAGACGCTGGAGGATGACATCAACGCTCACCTCGATCGGGTCACAAGTTGGTACCCCGTAATGTCTCACTTGAACCAGTCGATGGAGACGCATGTGAAGGAAGTAGCGATGTCCAAGCATTCTGTGTACGGCGGCGTGCAAATCAACCACTACTTCATGCACTGGACAATTGCCAAATTCCGCCCGCAGACGTGGGACCTCTGCGTTAAGATCATGGAGGCTTACAGAAGGTTTGACCTGAAGGGCATGAAAAACCCTTTGGCTTCGAAGACCAAAAAGCGCAAGGCCTCATCTTCGCCCGCTAAGGGACCCGCCAAGAAAGCTGGCAAAAAAGGCACCTCCAACCGACAGGTAAATTACTTTTTACTTTTGCTTCAAACAGTGTTTACCCCCCCAAAGCATCCTTTTCTATATTTTAAGACATTCTAAATATGTTTTTTTTACTTGCAGATGGAAGACGAGGTGCAACGAGGAGGCGGGGACCACGGAGCGGGCTCGTCTAAAGGGGCAGGCATTTTGGTGGAAGAAGCTCAGTCTCTCCACAATGCCAAATCCATGGGTATGACGTTCTGGATTAACTTGGGCGGCTTGGCGGGGGAGGCGGAGTTCGACAAGGTGGACACGTATCTGCGCCTGATTATTCAGAAGGAGTTGTCAGTAAAAGAGGGGGGCCTGATGATAAGCCAGTTCAAGAAGGAACGCATGGTGCAGAAGCACTTGGTGTCCGCGGCGGGATTGCAAACCTGGGACGCATTCAAGGCCGAGTTCACCCCCTACTGGAGCTCCCAAGAGAAAATCGAGTCGTTGATCGGCTGCTTACCTTCAACTCAGGGGGGAGCGCGCCGGGGGGGGTCTGGGGAAGTTCCGCACGCGATCTTGAATTACGTCGAGAACGCGCGGGCGAATCTCCAAGAAGCGCAGGCGCCACGCGCGGGGCACATCCTAGGCTTGCAACAGGTCGAGGTGAAAGTCGACATCAAACTCTATCGGGAGGCGCGGACCGAGGGGCCGGAGCTTAAGGTTCCAGGAGAGGCAGGCCTTGAGGAGGACGAGCCCACACATGAGACGAACGTGCCGATGTTCCCTCGTTGGAAGATCGTCAAGGGCAGCATGAGCGATATGAAGGACGTCCCGAGGCTGCCCTTCACGGGGACGATCATCGACTGCAATTACGCCCTTGACAAGGAGAAGACTCCCGACGCGATGACCAAGGAGGAGGTGCAACCGTTCCTGGAGTCTTTCAACGCCAAGACCACCGCCCCGGCATGGACTATCGCTATCTTTTGCGGTTTCGTCCAACAAAGCGATTTCCTGGAGGTGATTGACAATTACTGCTCCGGCCGCGCGGAGCGGTTCTTCTGGCACAAGCAGAACGTGAACATGAACCCCAACAGGACCGTGCGCTACAATGACGTTGAATGTGGCGTCCTGGGGTACCATGTAAAGAGCGATGCCCAGGGGGAGTCTACTAAAAAGCCGGAGTGGATGTTCAACTTTGATACTGGAGAAGGTGAACGTGTGAGCCGCGCGTCACTTTTGCGCGGCTTCCCGGTTGTGCACCAGATGTTCAAACGCGACAACAAAGCCGTGAATAACCATCAGAAACCCCAAGCTCTGTTGATGGAGCTGATCCAGTGCCACATGCTCGGTGACAATCCGGGCAAGATGGATGAGAACGGCCATCCACTCAACTGGATTCTCGACGCTTGCTGCGGCGTCGGCTCGACGTCCATGGCCGCCATGTGGTGTGGTATGAACGCGATCGGCTTCGACCACGACCAGTTCATGGTCAGCTCTGCGCAGCAACGGCTGATCAATTTCGACAACGAGCCCGATCAGGACGCCGAGACGAAGCCAAAACAGAAGAGCGAACCGACGGCGAAGGGCAAGGAAGCGGCCACTGCCGAATCTGAGGAAGAAGAGAATGATGCAGATGAGGAAGATGAGAATGATGAATAAAATAGTAGGATTTGTCGACCGCCCTGACTGATAGTATCAGTCATGCCTCGACGGTATAGGGTGAAAAGTACTCTACTCGTAAACATTTGAATAAAGAATGATACATGTATGCATATTTCGGTGTTTTCATTGTACGCATACTGCACTTTTCTACCGTGTTGCCTTTATGTATCCCTATTTCGCGCATAAATATCACTAAACCCTGATTTTTTTGAAATATATATAAATCCAAAAATGACATATGATAATATCATTTTCATCGAATAGTGTGTTGCCGTGAGTTGCTGAGCTATCAGCCATTGCGCTGAGCGGCACGTGCTGGACTGCCTGCGTGGCAGTCCTCGCGCTTGCGACATGAGCTGCCGAGCCATCAGCCACCGCGCTGAACGACACGTGCTGGGCTGCCTGCGGGGCAGCACTCGCGCCTGCGCCATGAGGGAAAATGGTTATCGAGGAATAGAAAAATGCATAATGGGAAAAAAGAAATAATGTCCATTTTCCGGGAATAAATTATATGTCACAAGCACATGCATGCGTGTAATATCACCTTTGAATTATTTTCCCCCACCCCACCTGTTGACTTGGTTATTGCAAACACGAGGAAGCCTCCGAAAAAGTACAGCAGGGTGTGCCTTTCTTGCGACAACGGCGGGTGTCGTTGTACTATTGAACACGCTGATGGTATGCCTTTTATCGTCCTCTATTCAAGAAAGAGATCACGGTAAAATATTCTCCATCAAAAATGAAAGGTGCGTCGCCCTTGCTTTCCACTCCCTTGTACAGTTGTGTGCGAAACTCTTGCGCTTTTTTCGAAATCAAATCTTTCGCTTCTTCAGAGTCGAAAAAACGTACCACGCTTCCACATCTCCTAAGCTACGGTCGAAACCGGGGTATTTATCACATTTATCACACGGGGCATTAACACGACACAACTTTCCATATACATTCTACGTAATACGTGTTAGGAACAACTTTTTTGCGCAAGCAAGATTACGGGGCTTTCATTGAACCAGATACAGGGCTTTCATTGAACTAGATACGGGGCTTTCATTGAACTAGATGCATGGCTTTCGTTGAACCAGATACGCAGGCGTGGCTTTCGTTGAACTACATACGGAGCTTTCAGTGAACCAGGTACGTGGCTTTCATTGAACCAGATACGTAGTTCTACGAGTTCCTGACCACGATACCGAGTGTGCATGCAATTCTGCTTAAATTAGAAAGGGTTGGAAGCAAGATCCGTTCGGAATCTAGCTAGGATGCTGGATGGTTCTTGTGAGGGCCGGGGTAATGGGCGTGATTCGAGCCAGCCAACTCGACTCACGCCCAACAGGGACGCATCCTGCACAGCATGAACATATCACGCATATCATATAAGCATAATAAACACACACTAACCGTTTGGCAGTGCATTTTCACCTCTAGCGGAAACGCGGATGTCAACCGCGTCCACGTTTCCGCTAGGCGATTCTTCCCTCATTCGCGCGCTCGTTTGCAAGAGAGCCTGGGCAACGGACGAGGGAAGCGTTAGCAAAAATAGAATTCCGTATGCGTTGTTTTCCCTAAACAAATTGCACAGACTGAACGGTCAACCACACATCTCGTTGTGGGCTGACGCGTTCATTTGGCGGAAGCGGGTGGAATTTAAGGAATTTGAAACCCGCAATAGTTGCGCTATGGGTTTTCATTCTTTGCGAAACGGGTACCCACATACTAAGTAGGAATATGTGATGATATTTTGAAGCAAAAGATTACTCAGATTAGTATACAATCTTAGAGATCTTTATTTCGCTGGACAGGGGCACACTCCCAGAGGGAAAACCTTCCGCCTTTAGTTAAAATTGCATATTTAACAAATCAGACAGTAAGTATTTTCTCTAAGTATTTTCAGACGTGTTCTAGTTCTCTAAGTATTTTCAGACTGTAATACTTAGTGTTGTCTCGCGTGTTGTCACCAAGCCTAAACTCACGATCTCACTCCCAAAGTGACCAAAAACCGTTCGATCGCCGATCGTTCGGTTTTTGGTCACTTTGGGAACACGTCTGAAAATACTTAGTGGTGTCTCGCGTGTTGTCACCAAGCCTAAACTCACGATCTCACTCCCAAAGTGACCAAAAACCGTTCGATCGCCGATCGTTCGGTTTTTGGTCACTTTGGGAACACGTCAGAAAATACTTAGAGAAAATACCAGACAGGTCTTTGCAACCAAGCCGACTTCAGTTCTCACATAAACGTACGATTTACGCCCTCCCGAATCTGGAATTCACGGCCGCGAATATTAAATTCACGGCCGTGAATATTAAATTAAGGCTTCACTGCACGTATATCCCACACTGTTTGCGAGTAAATTAGATTAGGAAAACATTTTCCAACGTTCGTAACGCACATAGATATATCATTTAGACTCCTAGGAATTTTTGAGCTCTTGATTGAGCCGATCCGTGGTCGCATCAGCTCAGTTTGCAGTCGCGACTGCGAGCTAAGCTGATAGGCCCGTATAACTTTCACGCACATCGCATAAAACTCAAACAGCGGAGGGGTTCTCGTGCGTTCTAGCGCACGATACTTGGCAAACGTATTGCTAACAGCAATATTTGCGCACCCTCAAACGCACAACCTCTGATGTAAGCTATGCGCAAAACGCGTACTGCACATCATGGGTTTGGGTACATGCAAACCCAAACCCAAACATGCCAAACAACAAAGGGCTTCCCGTGAATTCCAGCGCACGTAACTTTGCAAACGTATTACTAAGATATATATCTTTTAGTTGCCAAAGGCCCAAGGCCTCAAAAGCCTTGTGCACGAAGCCATCAATTTATTTCTTTGGCAGATTTATTGGGTTTGTGTTCGAGTTTACCCAAACCCAATACATGCCAAACTGAAAAGTAATTCCCGTGCGTTATAGCGCGCGAAACTATGCACAAATATTTACAAGACATATATCTTTCAGTTCTCATCAGCTCAAGGCCTGAGATAACTTATTGGCAAAACCATCAATTTATTTCTTTCGCAGATCTATTGGGCTTGGGTTCGAATGTTTCCAAACCCAATACATGCTAAACATCAAACGGCTTCCCGTGAGTTCTAGCGCACGTAAGGAAATTGCGTAGAAATATTGCCAAGATATTTATCTTTGATATATTCGAAGCACAAGGTCTAAGAAAGTCTGTGCGCAAAAATGGTATAACTATTTCTTTGACACAGATTTTAGCGTGATATTCAAACTCATAAATCTGGGTCAAAGAAATAATATGTTAACTTCGCGCACAAGCTATCGCAAACCTTGCACTTCAGAAATGTGAAATATATACATCTTATCAATATATTTTGCAAAGTTACGTGCGCTGGAACTCACGGGAAGCCCTTCGCTGTTTGGCATGTTTGGGTTTGGGTTTCAAACCCAAAAGGCATCATGCCAGCACGCGGCCGTCTTTAATATACTCAACGGCTTGTCATATGCTCTTGATGGTGCACTGATATTGCTATGAACAATATCACTGCCAAGTTTCGTGAGAAGATTCTCACGAAAACCCCTATTATGCAAAGCCGCAAGTGGTCGAAACCATCTCACAACGCACCAACTTAGCTTGCAGTCGCGACTGAATGCTAAGCTGATGCGGTTGCGGATGGGGCCAATCGATAGCTCAAACGAAAGGTATTCACCTAATGAATGCAAACGCTTTAGAATCGAATGGTGGAAACAATATGCTTCATGCTACATGCAATAAATTGTTTAGAAGAAGGGGGTGTGCCAGACGCAAACTATTGCACACGCTGAACCGCTTGCGCTTGTACCTCCGCGGTACCTTGTGATAGTTCATAGTACAAACGATAGATGGCATGTGACATAATTTATAATGTATTCCCCCAAAATTGTCATAATTTCTATTCCCCATTATGCACTTTTCTATTCCTGAATCAGTATGCTACCCGCCATGAGCTGCTGAGCCATCAGCCATTGCGCTGGGCGGCACGTGGTGGACTACTGCCTGCGGGGCAACACTCGCGCTTGCGCCGTGGGTTGCTGAGCTATCAGCCATTGCGCTGAGCGGCACGTGCTGGACTGCCTGCGGGGCAGCGATCGCGCCTGCACCACGAGTTGCCGAACCATCAGTCATTGCGCTGAGCGGCACGTGCTGGGCTGCCTGCGGGGCAGCACTCGCGCCTGCGGCGTGGGCTGCTGAACCATCAACCATTGCGCTGGGGCGACACTTGCTGGACTGCCTGCGGGGCAGCACTCGCTGGCACCTGTACCATGAGTTGCCGAACCATCAGTCATCGCGCTGGGCGGCACGTGATGGGCTACCTGCGGGGCAGCACTCGCGCCTGCGCTGTGCTAGGGCTGCTGATCCATCAACTATTGCGCTGGGCGGCACGCGCCGGGCCGCCTGCAGAGTAGCACTCGCGCGTGTGCTGCGGGCTGCTGGGCCATCAGCCATCGCGCTGGACGTCACGTGCTGGGCTATCTGCATGGCAGCACTCGCGCTTGCGCTGTGGGCTGATGCCGAGTCGTCATCAGCCGTCGTGCTGGACAGCACGTGTGCCGTGACCCGCTGAGGCAGCTCTGCGTTGCTGCCCTGCTGCTTCTGCCGTTGGCTGCTGCTGCTCCTCTGCCGCCGTCCGCTGCGCTGCTGCTGCTGGCTGCTGCTGCTCCGCTGCTGCCGCCGCTAGTTGCTGCTGCTCCGCTGATGCTGCCGCCGCTGACTGCCGCTGCTCCGTTGTTGCCGCTGCGGGCGGCTGCTGCTGCTGGGGCATGCACTGTGGGCCGCTGCGGCTCAGAGCTGATGGATTTGCTGGGCGCCTACGCCGTGGGCTGCTGAGCAGGGAAGATATCTTCCTGGGATTGGCCGGCCCGGGGCCGTGTCACGGAGGCCCGGGCCGAAGGCGGGCCGAAGGAAAAGTTGCGGATGGGCCGAGTCGCATTGAGGGGAAAATCGATAAATTTCCAAAATTTTATCGATTTTTAACAAATTGTCATACTTAAAATTAAAATTTTGCGCCTGCGGCGGGCATTTTTGGGTTCGGGCCGAGACGGGCCGAAATGTGGCCGAAGTAAATTCCCAATGCGGGCCGAGTCACCTCCGCGGAAGATATCTACCCTGCTGCTGAGGCGGTACGCTTGCAGCGCCATAGCTAGGCTGCGTGCATCGATGCAATCCCAGAAGGCAGCATCATGCTCCACCTCCGTACACTATTCGTCAGCGTATGCTTTGAGGGAGGGCCGCGAAAGCACACCCTGCTCAGGTCGTGCGTCCTTATGCACCCGAGTAAGTTCATCGATGCGACCCCAGTCGCAGAAGGCAGCATCCGCCTCCTCTGTGCACTGCTCCTCCTCAGCGCTGCTGCTGGAGCACCACGCTTGCAGCGCTATGGGCTGCGGTTGAGCGCGGCTGCTGAGGCGGTACGCTCGCAGCACCGTAGTAGGCTGCAGCTCAGCGCAGCTGCTGGGGCAGCCTGCTTGCGCAGCGATTGAACCAGGTGCGTGTTGGGCTGCCGGCGGGGCAGCAATACCAACCATCATCTCAGAATGTGGAGGCGGTTCTGGAGGTGGTGACGGTCTTTGTCGCTGCTGAGACTCATCATGTGTCACGCTGGTGGGTATCCTGGGTGTCGTGGCAGATGATCTAATTGGGGCTCGGCTGCGCTGAATCGACTGTACGGTACGCTCTGACAGTCTCGTTGTGCGCGCTGATCGCCCCTCGCTAGCAGCTACTAAGGGACTGGCCGCACCAGTGGTTGACACTGCTGTTGATTCTCCCGGTCACCCAAATGCGCCTGTCGGTAGCACTTCATTTTTTGTCGCGGGGTCTTTTTATTTGTCGCACCGTGCGACAAAACTTATATTTTAGCGAGCGACAGAAATGAGTGTGGTTCTCATGTCTGTCGCAGCTGCGACAGCAGTGAGTTCCACACTCAAGTCTGTCGCAAATTTTTATTGAAAAACTTTCAGGAGGGATGATTTTTACACGCTGAAAACCGAGACCGAATAACTATGTAAAAGCACCATAAGATAGCAGCTTCATATCTCGTTATGTAGATAGTGAAATCATACAAAGGGAGTAAGGCACAGGCATTCAATAAGCAAAGCAAGCGGGCATCATGCACATGCATTCAATAAACAAAGCAAGCGGGCATCGAGCATCATGCGCTCAACAAGTAAAGTACTACAATTTGTTTTTAATACAAAAGTATGCAAACACAATTTTACATCATTGAGCAATACACAGCGAGTAAAGAGCTTTCACAACAAAATCTGTAAACGTATAATTATCAGCGCCTTGAAAGTAGCTAAATGCTAAAATTCTAACTCGAACAGGAAACCTCAACACGGCAACATGCTTCTCGTCAGCGAGTGACAAATTGTTGAAATGCCTGCACACGAAAAAAAGCAAAAAGTGTCATAATAAGGTAAAAAATAAAACCGTTTGCACACGCCACGAGAAACAGTAGAAATTTGAAACAGGAGTGCGAAAAACAGTTAGCAAAATCCCTGCAAAACTACAAACGCAAAGTCAGTGAGAGCGGTGGAATTCGAAACCACACTGCACAGTTTGTGCAGCTTTCGCCCTCGTGTCGGCTATCCAAGCGAGTCCCATATCTTAAGAGTTTCAGTAAAGTACAAAATAGTGAAAGTTAGCAGACGAAGAAAAGCATATACAGGCGGACAAGCATCGAATCCGTGCTGTAGATTTGCCCGTACGGTCACCGTGTTCGTGCGTCCCACAATTTAACTGTGCAGGAGAAAAAAAGCTGCTGGCACATCTGAAAAAAGGCCAAGCGTAAAATCGGAATCCTGAACAAAACACGAAGCGATGCTCAGCAGAGATGTTGGAAACAGATCCCAAACCGTCGAGAAGTGGGGACGACCCACCGGCCTCCAGAAATCTCTGCACATTCGGAAACCGAGGTCGCTGAAAAGTCGAAATCGACAAAATCAACGGGATGTGAGGCGAAAGCAATACCCCTGTCACGCAGGTTCTGCGCAGGCACACACCATGCACTTTCCCGTACGCATTGCATTGTAAAAACAGAAAGTCCGCCAAAACAAATACAAATGGCTCAGAACGGTAGGTGACGAAAACAGCGCGCCGCAAAAGACTCAGACGTCAAGAATAAGTTCAGCTTAACAATTCGCGATATTATGGCATGACACATATCGTATCTCGATTGAACGAAGATATCTTCAATCGTGAATTCGCAATCGTTTACAAATTCATAATTGGAAATTCCGTATATCTTCGTGGTAACATATAGAATTGTTAACCGTCTCTCTCATTGTCGGTTACGAACGATCGGTCGATACAATCCTGTGTAGGACTGGTGAGATCGGTAAAACTGTTAGAGAGGTTTTGCGACAAATTCATAATTATAAATTCCGCGCATCTTCTTGGTAACATATGGAATTGTTACCGTGTCCGTCATTGTCGGTTACGAACGATCGGTCGATACAATCCTGTGTAGGACTGCCGAGATCGGCAAAACTGTTAGAGAACTTTTGCGACAAATTCATAATTAGAAATTCCGCATATCTTCTTGGTAACATATGGAATTTTTACCCGTGTCTCTCATTGTCGGTTACCCGAGGTTTTAACGACGAAACCTCCTCTGTATTGTACTGTCGTTTTGTCTGTACTGTACTGTCTCTGTACCGCGTTCGTGACAACATGTCAATTTCCGCGTCTCTGGTTGGAGGTCCACCGTTTTTCGTCGACGACAGTACAGTGCAGACAAAAAGGACGACAGTATAGAAGCAGAGGCGTGGATGTCGCCAAAATGATATTTCTCAGAATTAAGTATAGGGCAGTACCGCCGACAGTACAGACGACAGTACAGACGACAATACAGACGACACCGACAGTACGGACTACAATACATACGACAGTACAGAAATATCGAAGCGCGTACACTCACGATACTCTCACGATGGCTCGATTCTGTCGTTTATACCGCGGATAATTACACGGATAATTTTATCGCGCGTTTGCACGCTATTTTAAGAAATAATGCGCTATTTTTAGGGGGTTCTTCGTAATAAAAAGGCGCATGCATACGGACAATGAATATATTGTGGATATATATATTTATATTCAAAATTCTTGGTGTCCCCACGATGTCACCCTTGTTTCGCCGAAATATGTATGAAATCGATGTCTTTAAATATGCAATTTGTGATGAAAATCGGTGCAGTGTAGCCCATCGAACCGTGCGGTACAGTACAGAGACGGTAGTTCGCTTATTAAACCTCCGGGTTGTACTGTACTGTCGCGCGACTGCCACGTCGGCACAGAATTCCCCAAAATCGACAGTACAGTACAGAAAACCGACAGTACAGTACAGAGGAGGTTTCGTCGCTGAAACACCGGGTTACGAACGATTGGCCGATACAATCCTGTGTAGGACTGCCGAGATCGGTAAAACGGTTAGAGAAGTTTTGCGACCAATTCATAATTGAAAATTCCGCATATCTTCTTGGTAACATATGGAATTGTTACCCGTGTCTCTCACTGTCGGTTACGAACGATCGGTCGATACAATCCTGTGTAGGACTGCGGAGATCGGTAAAACTGTTAGAGAAGTTTTGCGACAAATTCATAATTGGAAATTCCGCATATCTTCGTGGTATAATTTTGAATTGTTAAACGTGTCTCTTATTGTCGGTTACGAACCAAGGCACTTCATGATTAACTTGAATTGAATATGAATGCACCGCCGAAAACGCATTCATGAGTATGAATGCACCATGTCAGTTGTACTCTTGAGTATGAATATTAAAATTTCATTTTATTCATATTCAACTCAAATTATTCAAATAATTTGGGGAAAATATTCATATACATAACTTAGAGTATTACAAGCTGTTTGAACCGTAATATCAATTAGAACACCGCGCGGTCCGCGCCAGCGTAATTATTAACGGAAATAACTATATGGATATATATAGTACGTAATATGCACATCCAAATTCTCGCAAAGTAATCGGCCAGCAATTATAACTATAAGGATCTACGTAGAGTGCACTTTACATATATGTATACAGTACCTAACTATCTATGTAGACAGGCGTACAAGCTAGCACTTTCACTGTTCACTGGGCCTGAGCCAAATTCAGTACAGGTAGTGATATAAACTGGACTATTCTGCAGGTGAACAAACGGCCCTGTGCCCAGATAAAAACGTTTTTTTGGTCTTACATATCAATATTCAGTGACAATAGTTATCCATTTACGTATCAATAAGGCAAATAAAACAAGCCTGGGGCTTCTTTTTAAGTTTTTGTTCTAAATTCCGGCTCCGCAAGGGCTACTATTCACTCCTCCTCATCTCTGCCACGATACATTTCAAAATATTTGCTTTTTATGGCCGGGTTTGGGGGATTGTATGCGGCCTTGTTGATACCGCAGGAAACCAATGTTGCCAAAGTATGCGGTGCCATGCTGGGATCAGTCAAAAACCCAACCCTTGAAAAAACCTGCTCACAATCGGCCTCGTGGGGAAGATGGCAAGCGTTCTGCTTGACGCACTATCAGGTGCAGAGGGAACTGTTCTCGCAGCTGCCACAACATTTGGAACTCGTTAAGCAGTCCATCACCCCGGGGAAAACCGCCCATAGTGTTCCAGTGCCAGGTTCTCCCAACGCTTCCTTTCATCTGTCACGACGTCAAAGTCTCATCTGACCACATCGACATCGGACATGACAGATGATTGATGACTGGTGATTCGTGATACGCGTGGTCCAAGGCGCGACAGTCATTCGGTTCATTCGGGCCGGGGGTACAGGCTGGAGGGGTGTATTATTCAAATTACTTAAGTAATTTGAGTTGAATATGAATAATAAATAAAATTTGCATTCATGAATATGAATATTAATTTTTTATGTTAGTCATGAGTATGAATATTAAGATTTTTGGGTATTCATACTCATATTCATGAATAATAGTCGTATTCATGCAGTGCCTTGTTACGAACGATCGCGATCAGTCGATACACTCCTATGTAGGACTGCTGAGATCGGTAAAACCGTTAGATTAAACGCGGGAGCTTTCGCCCAAGACGCACACCTCTGGCCTTGGAGCATCGATCGCATTTAAAATTTTTGTGTCAAAAATTACAATTGGTTATTCTGCTTATGACCCATATTCGTGGTATCCCTCAGATGCTATCGTATCATGATTGGCCGGTAAAGCGCGAGCGCTCGACACAATCCGGGGTAGGACTGCTGACATCGGCAGGAAATTTTTGGGAAAATTCCAACGCCATAATTTTTGAGGGACAGCTCCTGCGGTGTGGCCTGTCGATGTCACTTTTTTTTTTCCAGGGAACCTGTTTCGCTCCTTTCAGGGAAACGAAATGAAAAACAGCATATTTTTGTAAAAGCTGCGAAGCGTCGTTAATATAAACGGATCTTTTTGCGACACGACACATAAAAGGACCTCGCGACATAAATGAGAGGCTACCGAGCCTGTCAATATATCCACAGAGATTTGGCCAGGGCCTCCGGCGACCCTTGTCGGTGTGGGGACCCTATCCCCCATCTTCGGGTAAGATACCGCTGAGCTGCCCCTCTCCGCCGTTGCTTTGAGAAAATTAGGCAGCGCCTCCGGCGACCCCTGTCGGTGTGGGGACCCGACCCCCCACATTCGGGCAAGATACCGCTGAGCTGCCCCCCTCCGCTGTCGCTGCAGAAAATTGGCCAGGGCCTCCGGCGGCCCTTGTCGGTGTCGTGGGGACCATATCCCCCACGTTTGGGCAAGAAGTCACCGGTGCAGAGCTAAGGTCCAACGCTGCAGTCAGTGTGGCTCGGATCGTGTGCTCTCCGGTCCTGCGGGTTAGCAGCAAAAAAACACGGCAGGAGATACCGCCGCGCAAGAGCACGCACTGAGCTTTGAAACTGACCACTGGGGTCCCACTAGTGTCGGTACCTCTCCCCCTAAGTGCTGGCAGATCCTGCAGTGTTAAACGGCATAAAGGCTGGCTGCAACGGTGCTGGCCCAGGCACAGCAAGGAAAACCGGTGCTGAAAAAGGTTGCTGCGCAAGATTCACCGGTCCGGGTGAGAAGGGGTCAATGAAAGGAAACCGGAGACACGGGTCCCATCGCCACCGGAATAGAAGGCACCTGTGTTTGCCACAACGATCTCGGTTGTAGCCGGTGTTGATGCACCTCGCTGGCATTGTCGCTTAATTTGTTGCAATTGCTGAGCCAGCTGCTGCTGCAATTGATGCTGGTGCACAAGTTGCTGCTGCTGTGTCACCATTCCCGCGTCAAAATTAACTCCAGCTGGCGCACTAACTTGTCCAGACCCGTCGTACGGATTTTGAACGAAACCAGCCGATTGCTGCGGAAAAGTCGCCGATTGCCGCGGAAAAGTCGCCGGTGGCTGCGGGAAAGTCGCCGATTGCTGCGGAAAAGTCGCCGATTGCTGCATGGGAGTGCGTGCCACTCCAGGCTGCTGAAACGACGAAACCGGCGGCCTTGATTGCGGTACGAACGGCGAAATTCCAGAGTAAGCGCCCAGATCAGACGCCACATCTGGAAAACTGGAAACCGTCCGGATCGCGAAATCGCCCGTTCATCGTTCTACCCTGAAGCCGAGCGTTCGCGTTCCGCATGTGACAGTTCGCGATCCGCGTTCAGATGACGCCTTCGAGCGTTTCAGAATCTAAAATTGCGTAACGACACTTACTGTTCAAACGCGATACCACGATGACAGATCGATGCCGTATCGATCGTGCCGCTCCCAAGTTGTTCTCTGAGCGATCACCGATCGCAAGAACGCAGACAGAGCATCGACTGAACGGGCATGACATGCCATGCCATGCCATGCCACTATAGTGCCCTATGCCACAGACGCCCAGTTGCGAATTGAGAATTCCGGACCACGCTTAATATCGCTCACCCAAGACGAAGAACCCCACACGAACGCTATGCGACTGCGACATGACTGTCACCAACTTTCATTCTGGGAGCTTTGCACAACCACAAGCGCTTGAATTTTTTAACTCATTCATGCTTTCACGGTAAAGGCATACGCAGTCGTATGCAACAATTCTAAAAAATATCCGTGTGCACAATCTTCACAGTGAGATACTACTATTTTCTTCGCTTTCGCTTTCGTTTGAGTGAGAAGAAGCGTTTCGGATCTTTTCGATTCGCTTCGTGTGTTTGGTCAAAGCTCGCATCTTTGCGAGAGGGTTGAAGGGTAGAGGTACTTGACACTTGATTTTTGCGTGTGTAATAGGAAACTGATTTTGGAAGCACCCTCCCAAATGAGCATCCACGCGTGACGCGAAATATCTTTAGGAATCACACCCCTCGAAGTTACAATAGAGCAGCTGAAAGGGGTGTAATTTGAGCTTCGGTTTCGGCTTATTGTGAGTCCTAAAGCAGGATCACTCCGGTGTATAAAGCAAGCTTACTGGAATGCACTATTAGCACTCGGTTGAGATACAAGGGATCCCAAGGTTGGATATCGGAAATATCGGTAAATCTTACTGAGTCGGAGTTACTAGCAACCAGAGGTTGGGTGCTTACTTGTAACTAATTTAAAACTGATGTGAGAGCTTGCTCAGCTCTTTTAGTAGTAACTTGTCGACTCGAACTCCCTCGGCTTACCTCGGATTCGAATGTCACATGGCCAGTCACTTCAAATTCAACAGCCCCGATGTCTGTCATGTCATACAGCCCTCGGACTGCAGCTGCCAATCAACTCTGATCTGTCTTCTGAGCAATCCTAGATTTCTCCTCTGAATAATTATAGATGTGATGATGTGGCAAGAACTGAGGCTCTCCTGGTTCCCCTCCAGTTCTGTTCGGCTGCTTGTGTACTGAATGGTTTCTCGCCATTTCTGGATGGTTTCCCACCAATTCTCTCAAACCTGATCTGCTGTTGGTGCAGATATTCAAATGTCCCATTCTGTCAGTCACCCTCGTCATACCTCTCGGCCATACTGGTGACTGTCATCAGTGCTGTCACTCGTCACTCTGACACATATGTCATCCTGACTCGCGACGTACCCTAGTCGCCTCGTCATACCTCTCGGTCATACTGGCGACTGTCATCAGTGCTGTCACTCATCATTCTGACACATCTGTCATTCTGACTCGCGACGTACCCTAGTCGCCTCGCCATACCTCTCGGTCATACTGGTGACTGTCATCGGTTCTGTCACTCGTCACTCTGACTCGTCTGTATCTCGTACTGACTCGTGATGCACCCTAGTACAGTTACAGCCCACATGTTTCGTATCGTCGTCGTGTTGGTATTCGAGAACACCTGTGCACATGCGTAAGATTTGCAACGGCCGCCATGCACAGCGAACTTTTGCGAACCAAACTCAGTGGTTGGATGGCCTAGTATTTATGGCGCTTTCTGGATAGGTTGTATATATACATACAAAGATCGTGCCCAATACCTGCAATCATACAGGCAAATACTGCTTGCCAGTAGCGATTAAAGCGAACAAACAAAAACCACCTAAGTAAAAAAGGACCACAAAAACCGCACGTACCGCCTTGAAATACATAATTTTGTCGGACGTGAACGCAACTCAGACTGCGTGTGCCCAGGCAGGGAAAGCGATCCTGTCACCTACAGAACTGTAGAGGTAGTGAAAATTGAAAAGCTTACGAACACATCATCTACTCACCCTCCCGCACTATAGCATGGTAGGCGAAGACTGGGGAAAGATCCCGCAGGGGACAACATTCCCCATTCGCGTTGCTACCACTTGAAACAATCGAGTTGCTACACTGAGAACAAAGCACAAATTCCAAACAAAAGGTCACAACCGCAATCACGATACAGAAACTCTAGGTTTAGGATACGGGGAGGGCATGTAAGAAACGTTGAAGGAGTGCGAAAGACCTGCGCATTCTTACCAAATTTGAAACACGCCGCTGGTGCCGCCGAGTGTAGCTAAGCTCACTCGGGGACTCAGTCAGGGCATGAAGTGCGTGTCGAGCAGCAAAAGAACTGGGAAAACTTGGTTGAAGCGGGAAAGGCAGAACCGTGATACAGAGAGGCGTGTAGCAATAGGTATCCTCATGCGACACGAATGCAACACAGACAGGAGACTCGTCGTAATTTATGGTACGAACACGATTCATGTTATCAAACATTCATTCCGAACACGGGGATTAAGGTTTTTTTTTGGTCGCAAAAATTGTTCTCACACAAATTCAAGTTATATCCAACTCCATTCGCATTCACAAAACGTTTAAGTGCCCCTAACACTTATTCTATTATTTAAAAATGAGTTATTCCTGTGGACTCAAATGCATGTATACCATAAAGAGGACACTTCAACTCATTCTGAATGTATCCGTTGCAGTTGTACATTTTTAAACACAGATATCAGTGTTCTCCTGTTAATACATAAGTTCTTATATTTTCCTGAGACCACACACCAGAATCGCCACAACTTTCGCTATCACTCAAGGCTTAACCAAGGGGATGCATGTCTTTGCCCATGTAAGAAGACAGGAGAGTTTTGACTTCTGCGATAGGGAATGCAGGGAGCTCAGCAATGTAAGAAGGCGCAGTATGTGAATTTAATACTTATTCTAAAGTCATTTATGGACGCTAGGCTAGAGACATACACACTCCTTCTCCACCATGCCTGAAATGAAGAATGCAAGACAAAAATATTTTGCCTTTGAAAACAAAGTGGAGGAAGCGATGGTGATTACTGAGCATATGTGTGACATATTTCCCAAAGACTAACTGTCCTTATCTCCAGCTCAAATATTTGTACAACAATTACCCGCAGGCGGTTGGTCCAGCACCAGGCTTTCATGTTTGTGAAGGGATCGCAGTATCGTTGGACACGATGTCCAAAACTCACGGCCTGATATAGACACCAGGTGCCGATGAAGTACGCCTGAAATATCTTAGTGTCGAGACATGGCGAACACTAAACCTTTAATCCGTGTCCCGAGCGACTGTGAGCCCCATTGCATTAAGCTCGCTTTCGTACATTTTAGATTCTCTCTGAAGCAGCAAACGAACGGGCTCAGTCTCTTAGTTGTGTCGAGCAAGGAAACAATATCGAAGTGAAGCTGGCTGCTCTCCTGGGATAGTCCTGTCACGGAAGCGCGCGTGGTACTTCGCAACAAACCCGAAAAAAGTGGAGCGCGTCTACTGTTGGCCGGCCTCGGGTGCAACCGCGACCACGCGACGACTCCACACACTTCACCGAGCACACGGAGCGGGAGGCGAGGAATTGTGGAGCGAAACTCTGAATAGTCCCCCACGCGTTCTCCGCACGGACAAGAAGTGCGGATTGCTTGCGCTACGACTCAGAAAACTGTTGCGGCGGAATCCTGCCACGCCTATAGTCTACTGCTTCCAATATGGCCGCGTTTGCCCACGTGGACTCCGAGGGGAAACTGCGCCGCGGTTTACTCTGACTCCTCAAAGCTCTTCCTCCTCTCGTTCTACTGCTTCCAATATGGCCGCGTTTGCCCACGTGGACTGGAGGGAAACTGCGCCGCGGTTTACTCTGACTCAAAGCTCTTCCTCCTCTCGTTCTACTGCTTCCAATATGGCCGTTTGCCCACGTGGGACTTCGAGGGGAAACGTCGGTTTACTCCGACCTCAAAGCTATTCCTCCTCTCCTTCTACTGCTTCCAATATGGCCGCGTTTGCCCACGTGGACTCCGAGGGGAAACTGCGCCGCGGTTTACTCTGACTCCTCAAAGCTCTTCCTCCTCTCGTTCTACTGCTTCCAATATGGCCGCGTTTGCCCACGTGGACTTCGAGGGGAAACTGCGCCGCGGTTTACTCCGACTCCTCAAAGCTATTCCTCCTCTCCCTCCTTTACCGACCACAACGAAAGCGGAAAGCCGGGGCTCGCAGTTGTCCAAGGGAAACAACGCAGAAGGTGCCGGGTGGATCAGCTTATACGGGGGCTTGTGAGCAGGAGGAAAGCCTTGCACCGGTCGGAAGAGCATAACTGAATAATCAATTTCAGGGCGACGTATGATAGACTCCAGCAACGACCAGGTCTCGAACGTTATCGGGAACGGGCGGCGCACCGCACCTCCAAAAGGCTTTGTAGCCGGGCGCGGCGTTGCAAGATAAGAGTTTTTGCGGCCATCTTCAACTCTAGCGACATCCTGCACAATGATGGGCATGCGATAACAGGGAGGTCAACTTAGAATGTGGCTTGCGAGAGGACCTCGTTCCACAGCCGACTACAGCGGACCCAGGTTCACGGGCACGACCCCACTAGAGTTGAGTTTGACTTCCCTGACGACCCGGACAAGCGCACGATCGGTGAAACAAACGAGTGGGATAGTGCTTGGAAGTCTGCACCCTGGCTGGGCTCACCCGTCACAAGTGACTAAGCGCACCGTCCTCATGGCCTGTCGGCTGTGGCGAAGGGCGCGGGTCAGCAGGTTTATTGAAGGGGAAAGCCGACGTACTCAGCATGCATGTCCAGCTGACCGCTTCCTTGAGTTTCCATCTTGAACTTTTGTTGTTGCTGCAGTGCCGCACCCCAACTCCGCGACGTCAGCAACACGGATTTCCAGCTCTCCTTGACACTAAAACGGGAAGAAGTACGGTACCTGGGTCTGCTGGGAGGGAATAGCGTGAGCTCGATATTGAGCCTCGTGCCATCCGGACAACAGCTGGACACCGGCTATCTCTTTGACGTGAGCCCTGGCAGCAGCGCATCTGTCGTTTTCTCGCACAAGGCGCTCGATGTTGGCACCAGCTCGCAAAGCCATTGTAAATTTCAAACCGCACACCTGCAATAAGCAGTACCGAAAGAAAGAGAAGTTCAGTCCCCGTGAACACTTACTTATGCTTGTTGTCTGGTCGCGGGCTTGCAAGGAACTTTACGTTGACCACTCCAAAAACACGCCGCTTCTGCCGCATGCATAAATACAATAGCCACGTGCACAATGATGACTACACCGCATAATCTTTTGGAAATCAAGCGTAGTCAAACTTAGACATCCCTGAAGGACGCTGCGGGCCCGGCGGAGATTATGGTTTACAGACACAACCGACGCGTAAAGCTTTCGCACAATAAGCATACGCTTGCATGTCTATCCGCCCACATGAAAGTACTGCGTCAAATTCTAACTCAAATTCTGGGTTTGAGGATTGTTATTCATCACTCGGATTCAGGTCGCACACTCATCTCCGTTTCACGAGCCAAGCGGGATATTGGTTGAGCGTTGTTCACCTGAAAATATTATCACAATGAGGATGCAGTATCAAATAAGCGAAAGGTTTCTGAACAAATAAACCGCATGTATCGAGAAGAAATCAAAATATCAGTTTTTATCAGTATTTTTATGGGGAATCCCTCTCGTCCTACTTTCTAAAAGCAGATCCAGGAAGTGTCCGGCGCTCAGGATCGGTCGATCTCAGTTCAGACTTCTCAGATCGGAGACTTCTGAATTCTGAATTCTCTTTCGTCTTTCGTTTGTGTGTGCTGTCGTGTGTCACAACGAACGACAAGTTCATCACCAGTTTGAGTTCACCAAACGAGAAACGTCGACACATCTGATCGACATGCGTTTCAAGTCCAAACCATCAATAGAATGGTGAATGGAAGAGGAAGGGGCATTGGGCATAGAGCTCTAGAATTTAGAATAAATAGTATGAGGAGGTGCTAATTAGCCCTGATATATTCTAAGGGAGCGTCAACGACACTGGACAGCCCGTCGGTTGCCGGGCGCCCACTCCAGAGAGTTTCGATCATACAAGTATGTATGTACCGCTGAAAGCCGCATGTCACACAGCGTCGATTTTGAAAACCAGCGTTTGCGCCCATGAAAGCGGATAGAGGAGACAGCAGCCCGACATAAAATCGGAGAAAGCACAAGCTTGTTTCTGCGTTTGCGCTACCAGGGCGCACCGTAGGATGTAACCAAACGCAGCCTCGCCCATTCTTCCTTCTCGCGCCTGTGAACTTGAGCCTCTCGGCGGCCCGCCAGCATGGAGGAAGCCGAGGTCCACTGCCGAGCCGCCGGGCAAATGTACGGGGTTACGGAAGACTTACCGCCTCTCATAAACGACATAATCCCGACCCACCTTCAGGAGCTCTTCTCCAATGGGAGCACGGAGGCGAACGCGAAGCGGAAGGAGGCCGGCTCTGTGCTGGATAGCGCTTACGGTAGGAAAGAATGGATCAAGAATGTCGGGGGCATTCCGGTGCTTGTCGAGCTGCTCAAGAAGGGACTAGGCGACCAAAAGCTGCAGGCGGCGACGGCCTTGTGTGCGTTCGCGCGAGACGCGGCCGTAAGGGAGCAAATCGCAAAGGCGGGCGCTATTCCACTTCTCGTCAAGATGCTCGGGACAGCCGACAACCAGCAGTTGAGGACGGTGACCACGGGGGCGCTCAGCGTCCTCGCAGCAAACTCCAATCTGGCCAAGTCGATAGTTCACGAGCAGGCGGTCGCGCATCTGATACGGGAGGTCAAATACGGCACTGCAGAGGCCCGCACGTACGGCGCGAGGGCACTTTTGAGCGTCTCCGGGCATGCGACAGCGGAGATGCTCGAGGCCGGCATAATCGAACCCATCGTTACTCTGCTCACTGATGGCGACGACGAGGGCAAGGTGTACGCCGCGGCCGTTCTGAGCACGATGCACGTGTTTGACCAAGAGGGACATTTCCTCATGCATGTTGAGCGGGCGGGAGGCATACCTCCCCTAATTGCTATCGCGCGCGATGGGACTACCGAGGCCAAAGTATACGTGCTCATGACACTCATGAATCTCTCCGCGATGAGTGAAGTCAAGGTCGATCCCCCTTCCTCTCCCCTTGCCCGGCCATGCAACCCTCTGCGTCGACCCAAACAAGCTGACCTCCAACCACCAAAGCAACCGTTTCAGTTTTGCAACGACTTCCCAATCATGGCACTATTATGATATTTAAGAAAACACGGCCCTCAACCTTGGCAAGTCCTCGCCGGAGCTTAGTGAGCCCAAGTCGGATCTTGGTAAGCCCTCGCTGGACCTCGTTGACGCCTCGCCGAATCCAATTTAGCTTTGTTTGGACCTTGGTAAGCTGTTGCCGGACCTCGGTAAGCTGCTGCCGGACCTTGGTCAGCCCTCGCCGGACCTCAGTAAGCCCTTGCCGGACCCTGCTAAGTCCTTTTGAGACCTTGGTAAGCCCTCATCGGATCTTTGTAAGCCCTTGCACGACCTCCGTGAGGCTTTGTCGAACCTAAGTTGGCTCTCGTTGCACCTTGGTAAGCCCTCGATAGACCTAGGCGAGCCCTCGCTGGACCTCGGTAAGGCTTTGTCCAACCTAGGTAAGCCCTCGCCGGACCTTGGTAAGCCCTCGCCGGACCTTGGTAAGCCCCTCGATAGACCTGGCGAGCCCTCGATGAACCTAGGGGAGCACTTACCGGACCTTGGTAAGCCCTCGCCGGACCTTGTTCAGCCCTCACGATAGACCTAGGCGAGCCCCTCGCTGGACTCTCGGTAGGCTTTGTCCAACCTAGGTAAGCCCTCGCCGGACCTAGGCGAGCCCTTGCGGACCTTGGTAAGCCCTCGATAAACCCTAGGTGAGCCTCGCCGGACCTTGGTAAGCCCTCCAATGGAGCCTGGCGAGCCCTTGCCGGACCTAGGGGAGCCCTGGATAGACCTAGGTGAGCCCTCGCTGGACCTTGGTAAGCCCTCGATACACCTAGGTGAGCCCTCACCGGACCCTGGTAAGCCCTCGATAGACCTAGTTGAGCCCTCGCCAGACCTAGGTGAACCCTTGATAGACCTAGGCAGCCTCGCCGGACCTTGGTAAGCCTCGATAGACCCATAGGCGAGCCCTGGATGACCTTGGTAAGTTCCTCGATAGACCTAGGTGAGCCTCGCTGGACCTAGGTGAGCCCTGATAGACCTTGATGAGCCCGACAGACCTTGGGTAAGCCTCAATAGACCTAGGTGAGCCCTGATAGACCTAGGTGAGCCCCTCGACAGACCTAGCGAGCCCCGCCGGACCTTACAGCCCCGATAGACCTTAAGCTTAGCCCTCGTAGACCTTGGTAAGCCCGGGATATACCTAGGTCAGCCCTCGATAGACCTTGGTAAGCCCTCGATAGACCTAGGTGAGCCCTCGGCGGACCTAGGTGAGCCCTTGATAAACCTAGGCGAGCCCTCGCCGTACCTTCGAGAGCCGTTGCCGGATTTTGGTGATGCAGTGGTGGACCTTGTTTAGCCCTCATCGGACCTTGTTTAGCCCTCACCGGTACTTGGTGAGCCCTTGTCGGATCTCGGTGTGCCAACGCTGCATCTTGGTGGGCCCTCGGCGGACCTTGTTGAGCCTCTCTCGGATCTTGATGAACCCGTGCCGGGCCGCTGTCAGCCCTTGTTGGGCTTGGGTAAGCCCGAGCTGGATCTTGGTGACCCTTTACTAGACCTTGGCGAGCTGTCACCTGCCCTTGGCGAGCCCTCGTTTGTTTTGGGGGCGTAAGCCCTCGCCGGACCTTGGCGAGCCCTCGCCGGACCGTGTTAAGTCCACTGCTACTGTCGCGCGGCCCTCGCCAGGTCTTGGTGACCTGCCATATCATGCCGAGTATGCGGCGGCAATCCACTGAGTTGGCATATAAAGTGGGTGATTGCGACTTATTAACTCCTTTCACATTGCGGCATGCGATGTGTTCCCCATGGTAAAGTGACTCGTTAAATGAAGCTCATCGGCATGAGATCTCCTCCCCTCTGTCAAACCCCAAAACAATGTGATGCCAAAACCCTTCCCGTTATACTCAGCTGCCGCTTCTCCGAGGGCGGTGTTCTGTGCGGGCGTCGGTGCACCTCTGTTGGTTTGCCATGCGCAGTGTCCCCGCGTGAAGGTGAAGAGCATGCCCCTTCGATCAAATCCCAGGGTGCCACTGCGGAGCTCAAAACTTCGAGCAGCCAGTAAAATACTCAGAGGGTTGGTATGGGCCCCCCAACCAGATGGACGTCGAGCGGTGCGGTGGGATCTCGCCCTTGATCGAGGTGTTGAAGACGGTTGACAACGTGGACGCAATGATCTACGCGGCGAAGGTGCTCACAAACCTGGCAGGGGATCCACTGCTACGCCTGCGGGTTGCACTGGCGGGCGGCACCCCCCCCCTCGTGCGCATGCTTCGCCATGGCAGTGAGGCGGCGCGGCAACAAGCGGCCATGGCCATCACCGCCCTCGCCTTTGACGTCACCATCGTGCCACAGATCCTGACAGAGGTGGGGAGCCCACCGAGCTGCGTGCCCTTGTGCCATGCGCAACCTTTTGAGGCGAAGCCGAGCCTGTCATTCTAACAGAATGGCGCCCCTGAAACGCTGAATGGAGGCGCTGAGGAACGGGGAGGAGGGGGGCCTTGTGCGCGGGCGGCTGCGTGTGCCCTATCAGGGTGCAATTCCCATGCTCGTGGAGCTTGTCGCGAACGGGACCTCACATTCCCGGCTCTACGCTGCAACTGCGCTCACAAACCTCTCCGTTGGGGGCGTGACGGGGGCGGAAATCGTGGCAGCGGGGGGCATCCCCCCCCTGGTGGAGCTCCTGCGGGGAGAGCTGGTGAACGGGCGGACAACTCCCTCAGACGATCTGTCGGATCCGGCGCGGAAAGAGGCGGCGGGGGCGCTCCGAAACCTCGCGGCGGACATGAGCCTCGGGCCGCAGATAGTGGCCGCAGGCGCCGTGTCGCCTCTGGTGCGGCTCCTGGCGGAAGGAGGCGAGCGAGCGCAAACCTACGCCTCGCGCGCGCTGGTGAGCTTGGCCAGCTGTGCAGCTGAGGAGCTTGTCGCCGCTGACGTGATTCCGCTGCTGGTCAAGCGGATAACGGGCGGCCTGAACGACCAGATCCGCAGCTGTTCAGCCGGGATCCTGCCCATTCTGCATTTCCACGTGGCGGACCCGCGGGTGCTGTGGCTAGCTGTGGCAGAGGCGGGCGGAGTGGAGGCGGTGGTCAGTCGTGTTCGGGTAAAGTCCCTCTCGTTATCCTCGGCATCCTCCTTTCGTTGCACCCGTCACACCGCAGGCGCATCGCTCGTCTCACTCTGCCACGTGGCAACTATTTCTGCCCTGCGACCGGATCGCAGCCACGGCTGTGACACGCAGGGCGTGCCCTTTGACTCGGAAGTGCGTTTGTGTTTCGAAATGTCGGGCACAGGACAAGAGAAAGATTTATGCGACGATGGCGCTGGCGAACCTCGCCGTGGAGGAGGACCTGCACAGTCGCATTGTGGCTGCGGGCGGGGTGGCGGCGTTGGTGGATACGATGCAGCTCGGGAAGTCGGAGGCGAAGCTGTATGCGATGCGTGCTTTGACCGCGCTCGCCGTGGACGCCACTGTGTCTCCCCTGATCATTCAGGCTGGCGGCATTGGCTCCCTCATCCACATGCTGCAGGCGAGGTCCCTCCAATCCCGTGCAGCATCAGCGATCTCTGATCATCAGTTTTGGAAGCATTTGGGTGAGGCGCGGGGGCGCTCCTGCTGCACGTCAGAAGCATTTGGGTGAGGCGCGGGGGTGCTCCTGCTGCACGTCGGAAGCATTTGGGTGAGGCGCGGGGTGCTCCTGCTGCATCGTCGAAGCATTTGGGTGAGGCGCTGGGGTGCTCCTGCTTGAGTGAGGCGCGGGGTGCTCCTGCTGCACGTCGGAAGCATTTGGGTGAGGCGCGGGGGTGCTCCTGCTATGTGCGCAGGAGGGCAATTACGAATGTAAGACACTAGCAGCAACGGTGCTGACGAATCTGGCGGCAGATAAGACCCTGAAGACGGAGATCAAGCGAGTTGGAGGCATTCCCCTCATGATCCGCATGCTGGTTAGAGGCACCGTCGAGGAGCGGTGCAAGGTGCGCGGCGCCCCGGAGGGGGCCTGGAGGTGCCATGACTGGGCGAGCTGGTGGAGTGTCCTCTGCTTGGATTCTAATGTGCACACCAGATTTGATTCGGAGGCTCTATCGCAAGGTTTATTCTCGGGTGCATGGTACCTAGGACATCGAGAGCAGGAGCACCAGGATTCGTAATGCCTGAGCGGGGTGGTGGAGGGCAACCGTGCTCCAGGTGGCGGGAGCACTTTTTGGCCTGACGTACACGAACTCTGAAAACCGGGTGGCGATCAAGCTGGCTGGGGGTATCCCGCCCCTGCTGCAGCAGCTGATGAAGAACAACACACCGGAGCGTCGGCGCGAACAGACCCCGAATGAAGGGGAGGGTAGGGACTCCCTCACACCGGAGAACGCAGCAGAGTGGATCCCCGAGTATCCGCGGTGCTGGGCACACTTGGAGGGGGTCCCGCAGCTGATACAGCTGTTGGCCGAGGGAGTGGGCAGCCCGGAAGGGCGAACTTATGCGATGATGGCCCTCAGGCTTGTCGCAGGAAACGTGGAGCACACCACAAGGATCACGGAACTCGGGGCGGTGCCACCCCTCATCAGGCTCCTCACGGCTGGCACCCAGGACGAACGTACGCAGGTGAGACACCAAGCACCCCTGCGTGGGCATCAGGGCAGCTCACTGATCCTCCTGATGCCGGATTCCGCACGGGACACAGCACGTGACACTCGTAGCACCGTAGCGTGTGCTGCAGGGATGCGCGCCCTGTGGAGGGCCCTTGGATTCGGCTGCGGCAATGCCCCAGGCTTCTGGTCGTGCTGTAGCCATAGCCACATTCCAATATATCGATATCGAATGCTGATGTTGTTTGGTGGCAGGGCATAGACTGCACTGCTAAGTCAAAATGCGTTCAAATGCATGACGGTTTTTATTGAAACCCTGTGTGTATCGCCCCGCGGAACTGTGGCATTTCGATGCGTCCCGCGCCTGGGCTCGCGCGATGTGCACTTGGTGCGCCGCCTGCACTCCGGCATGCGGGGTTCCAGTCCAATGATGCAGCCGAGTTCTGACCATACGGAAAGTGCACATCGATGCCCCCATCAAACAGACTGCGAGGGTCCTTTCCCCGTCAAAAAGACTACTCGACACAACGCTTGTTCAAGACGTGACTGCATCATGACCAAACCCTGCTGTGACTCAACTCAAAATTGCACTGGTTTATACTTGATTTGGAGGCCACCCAAAACTCTGTGAATACATATAGGTTGTTCCAGGCGACAACAGCCATCCGAAACCGGCAGCCTCAGGCAATCCGGCACGGCTTGTACCTAATTTGGTTTCCTGTCGGGAAGTTCCTTATGCCTGAACTTGCACCTGAGCTGTGCATCCGCTTAAGGGAGGGGTGGTCATACTTGTGCATTATGTAGTGACGTATCCCTATATAGTGGAACTGGTACACTATAGTGGAATTGGTATCACTATATAGTGTACCACTTCCGCTATATAGCGAGTGACCGCCTGCCTGCCTGCCATCCCCAACCAGAGTACTAATATCTGCGCTGTTTTTCATTATTCGAGAACGAATCCAACGCCATGTGCATGTTGTAAAACAACGATTTTAGAATAAAAGTGGCATCTCCTAAATATCCCTGACATTTCTTTTGAGAAAAACTGTATTTTTATGTCACATGGTATTTACATGTTCTCATACCTAGACATAGAGAAGATTAAAAAGCGATTGCCGCACAGTTCACATTTGCAAGATCCCGATGTCACCATGGCAGCTTCGCGCATCACGTACGTATTACGTACGCCGCTATCTGAAAATCGCGTCTCATTTTTTACAAAGTGTACCAGTCCCACCAGATTTTAGACAAGAGTTGCCAGGTTATGCCGTGTCACCCTTCAGGGCCTGGCCGCTGACGGCAGGGATGCAACGCGGCCCACTTTTTGATGTTCCAGTTTTGTGGGACCACCTGTGCCCTGAGGGAAAACCGTGCGGCATGCAGGCGGCTGCCACGCTGGCAAACCTGGCTGCAAATCCGGAACTGATTCAGCACCTCGCGGACGACGGCCTGTTGGAGCCCTTGGTGCAGCTCCTGGGCAACGGCTCCCCGGAGGGTAAGCTCGAGGCGGCGCGGACCTTCAAGAACTTGACTCTGTGCACCCCCCTCACAGCCACCATCTCGGCGGTGGGTGGCCTCAGTACGCTGCTGCAGCTGCTGGGGGAACCGGCGGCGCTGCCGGAGGGGAAGGCGCACGCCGCACGGGCTCTGCTGAACCTCGCCGGAAATGCTGGCCAAGAGATTGTGGCGGGTGGCGGGGTGGCGGAGCTGGTGGAGCTGCTGAAGACCGGAACCCCGGAGGCGCGCCTGTACGCGGTCGCCACCATACCGGTGCTGCAGGTATATGCGCGCTCCTGCGCCCCTACCGCTTGGATCCCAACAGGCTCTTCGATGGCAGGCCCGGACTGCTGCAATCCGGGACTGCCTTGATCGGAACGGCAGATTGTTTGGGCCGTGCGCCGTAAAGACGGCACAGATTTCTCATTATCGGACAAAGCGCATGCTTATTTGTCATCCCGGAAATCCCATCGGACGCTACAGCTGATCTTGTTACAAATCGCAACACCTGTAACACTTCCGGGGCCCACCTACCAATGACGGCAGCCTACAGCAGTCGAAATTAGGGTGCACGCACCTTGGGCGCATCGCACTACTTGAACCCCCCCTCGGGCTGTGCGATTACCGCCTCGGCTCCACGAACCACCTTGTTCGACATGTCGAGAGTGACAGCCCATGCTGCTGCGCGCATGGATTCCACTCGAGCGCGTCCGCGTCTTCCTCGAAGCGTTTGCACTCTTAGGCTGCCGGCTGACCCACCCAACCGGCCTGTGATACACGGGATATGCCAAGCTATGAGCACCGTCTGATCTTGAACCTGGAGGAGAGCTTCTAAGCGGTCCAGTTTCCATCCAGAGGTGGAAGGCACGGCTTTGATCGCCCTGGAAATCCACATGGGAGTACAATTCATGGTTGGGACGGCTTCGCCGGTAATCCTCAAGGGCACGCGCAAGGAAGGGTGCTCCGGTGGTTCTGGGGCAGGTGTTTGGCGTGGGCAAGGGCATTGGGCTGGAGATGGAGCGCCGCGGGGGACTGCAGGCGCTGGTCACCCTGCTGCGGGAGGGGTTGCCGGAGGCGCGTACTTACGCGGCGATGGTGTTCACCATTTTTGCCGAGGAGGAGGACTCGCTGAAGCGCAGTATTGCAGATGCGGGCGGGATCCCGCCGTTGATCAAGCTGCTGCGGGACGGCCTCGATGAAGGCCGTACCTACGCCGTGATGGCGCTGACCAACCTGGCGCTGGACACCTCGCTGACGGGGCGCATCGTGCAGGCGGGCGCCGTTGCGCCGATGCTGCTGCTGCTGACGGACGGCACGATGAAGGTGGGCACGATGCCCTCACTCGCCCGAGCAGCCAGCACTGGGTGGCCCCGACCGCGGAAAAGGTGTCCTCGCTTTGATGGAAAGAAGGGTAACCCCTAGGCAGGGAGCGGCGGTTGTTGGGTTGACGGACGGGGGCAAGCACGCCATCGAGTTGATGGAGCAGGACTGATGTGTGGCTGCAGGCGAACGCTGAGAGTAAGCTTTATGTCGCCACCGCGCTGCGCAACCTCGTTGCGGATGCCGCGCTGAAGACCACGGTGGCGGCGGATGGGGGCATCCCGGCGCTCATACAGCTCTCCCGCGAGGGCAGCGAGCAGGTGGCCACCGCGCGCCCATCCCACGACGCCCACACGAGAGGGGCGTGAGGCTCCAAACGTTCCGCAGCGTGGAATCTCGTGTCCCGTGAGGGCGAGCTCGTGCCCTGTGAGAGTCGTCCGCGATGAGCCGTACGTTGTGAGGTAATGCCTGAGGCGTCTTGCCTTCGCGCGCCGCTGAGTTGAACGCGTCCGGCAGCATCTCCGGTCGTTAGCAGTGAAACTTTGCGCTGACTGTGCCGAGCACTTCGTATGCTACCGCCGAGAACATGGCATCTCTCGTGTGATCAAAGATACCAGGTGTGCTTTCATTAGGCAGCGCGGCCCGTCTCAAGGCACGCACGTGCATCTCATGGCAGCAGATGGTACTTGGCTTGCCAGGCTGCCCACCTTGACTTAGTCAGAGGAGCTGTGATGGGCCCGCATGGAGCGGCGCCTGGGCGATGGTGCGGCCAGCATATTGCCACTGCTTAGCGCCGGCGTGGGAGCGGCTGGGGGGGGGCGTCTGGGGTTTGGGAACGCAGGGCAAGATGTACGCGGCGGCCGCGCTGACGAACCTCGCAGTGGGAACGTCCCTCGGGGTGCAGATTGCGGAGCATGGGGGGCTCCCGCCGTTGATCGACCTGCTCAAGGATACCTCGTCGGATGCACGAATGGAAGCAGCCTCGGCGCTGCGCAACTTGGCGGGAGAGCCAGCGCTGCACGGCCCAATCACTGAGCTCGGCGGCACGGAGGCCTTGCTCCAACTGCTGGACCAAGGCTCCACGCAGGTGCGGGCGGTGACTCTTCCCTGCCTCTGGAGGAGCAGCCTGGCTAGGGCCACCGACAAGCATCCCGGGGAGGGGAATGTACGAGACGGAGCGATATGAACTCTGCGGGGCTGTTCACTCGAAGTAGCAGGCCGTAGCCTCGGTCCCGCGTGTCCGCGTGTTCGATGCGACCATGGATTGCGAGAGGAGAGCTGTGACCACCCCCTGCGCTGGCACACTTTCTCCGTACGCATTCCCGATGCCGCAGGTGCGTGCGCCGCGCCCGCCGTCCTCGCATGGTGAGTAGAGAAGCCGTTCCCCCTCCGGAGTGAGACACCTGAAGATCTATTTGGTGCAGCCGCAGCCGCATGTTGGCCAAGCCGGTCTCCACCATCCTCGCCTGCTCAGACAGAACCCTCCATCGCCGGAGTTCACTCCGATGCCCTCACCAGCTGAGCTCTGCTCGCTCCCAATGCTCGAGGAGTTCCTTTAGCCGTGTCATGCTCCTCCAGGGGGGGCGAGGCTGTCTTTTGCCAGCCAGAGCCTTGCCTTCAGCCTTCTCTCTCCGGAGCTCGGTTCATAGCACGGCATGATGGCTTCTGTCGCACGCTCCCAGTTGATCGCCGTCATCGTGTCGAGGCCTCCAAAAGTCACGAAGGCGGTCGCCATGTACACGTGGGCGATCACCATGTACACGTGGGCGATCGCCATGTACACATGGGCGATCACCATGTACAGACGGGCGATCGCCATGTACACGTGGGCGATCGCCATTTGCACGTGGGTGATCGCCATGTACACGTTGGTGATCCCCGTGCACACGTGGGATATCACCATGTGCACGTTGGCGATCGCCATGTACACGTGGGATATCGCTATGCACACGTGGGCGATCGCCATTTGGACGTGGGATACCGCCATGTACACGTGGGCGATCGCCATGTACACGTGGGATATCGCCATGTGCACGTGGGCGATCTCCATATTCACCTGGGTGATCGTCATGTGCACGTGGGATATCGCCATATTCACCTGGGCGATCGTCATGTGCACGTGGGCGTGTAGCAGCTGTAGCTTCTTGCCACTATATGGCTGCGGCCTTCAATCAGCATCGGCAATTACGTCCACGCCTTCACGGTCTCCCAGGCCCTGTCTGCGCCCTCCCTTCAATCCGCTCAGTGCCCGGGCCATCTTGCGCTGCCCCCCCTCGACCCATCTTCTCGGGGTTGCTGCTGATGCCCGAGAGGAAAGAATGTCTGAAAGGCAGTCACCGTACTTTTCTCCACGTCGGAGGCCACGGGTGGACCTGGACTGTTGTCTCCGTCGCCACGTGGCATTTCCGATCCTTCTATACCATCGCCCGTCAGTCAGCGGTCCTACAACAGATCGAGGCCGTACTGCCCTCCACCTGGCATTCGCGGCTTCCGCTCCCCCGAGCGCCGTTTCTGAAACCGCTGAAGTTCTGCCCGCTCCCATCTGAACATTCTCGGCGCCCTCCCTGCAGGCTGCGCAGTGCGCCGCAAGGGCCCGCAGCCGCGCAACCCGCAGCAGCGCTCATGACAGCACGGCCACCCAGCTACCAACTCAATACGCTCGCATCACTTTCAATCAGGATGGCCCACGCACCCCCAAATGTCGCTCCGCAATGATGACGTGGCGCGCAAGCTGGCCAGCCGGGGCCTATGAAACAGAGATGAGGTGTGGGGCCGCGCAGGCGAAGCTATGTGCTGTGCGCGCGCTTCTCAGCCTGTCCGGGCATGCGCGGGAGCACATTGTGCATAAGAACGGCATCCCCAAGCTCATCAAGATGATGAACGAGCCCCACGATGAGATCAACACATATGCTGCCGCCATGCTCCCAGTGCTGCAGGTCTCATCTCATTCGCCGAACTTTGCTGTGGCATCCGCTTTGTTATCTGCTTGCTGCGCGTCTGTTACCCCTCTCCTCCGAGCCCCTCTTAATGCCGCTGCTCACTTTGCAAGTGTAATCGCTGCGGGTATTGGAACCGTGCATGCAATTTTCGGTGTGGCGCACCTAGTGGGCTCGGTCTGGATTTCAAGGAGTGTATTCGGGTCAAAGAGTGAGTTACACGGCATGACGGGGCAGCAGCATTCCAAACATCCAGCATCATGAGGTCTTGCCATGATTGAAATTGAAACTGAAGTTGAAATTGATTGTGCACAGTCCATTGCGCTCTCCAATGCGTGATGGACACGGTGGACAGAGCTGAGGGGCTCGAGACTAACAGGCCGTCGCTTCAACACCTCGCATCGCTAAAGACGCGACCAGCGCTCGGCGCATCGGATGAGGCGTCTCTCGCCGATGCCGAGTGGACGAGCTCACTGCTGGGATGGGTGTCTCATCATTCGCTTGCCTTGGTAGGCCTTCGGGTGTTATGTTGAAATGATGTCTGTGGGCCTGATGGGTTACCTCTGGGGGGAGCGTTTGCCCTGCTTGACAGGTGTTCGACAAGGACTCGTTCTCGGTGCAGCCGCAGATTGCGCAGGCCGGCGGAGTCCCGGCACTTGTGCGGCTGCTGCAGGCGGGCACTCCGGAGGGCCGCACCTATGCCGCCATGGGCCTCACGAATCTCGCTGCTGAGACGACGCTCCGCAAGCAGGTGCTTTCAGCCCCCTTGATAGCGACGTGTGCCCGCATGGCGTAGCACCATGCAAACGCGATATGATTGGTGCCCTTAGCATGCAGGTCATTTGTCACACACGACCTCGATGGCATCCTAGAGGCATGGCATGCACTCGTACAGTACATAAAGGTGGGGCATGCGAGGGTTTCTTCTGCCAAGAATGAGGATCGGGAACCAAGCGAACAACATGCCGGGATGAATGGGAGGCTGTGATGTGAGCAACACAACATCAGCCCTAAGGCTGATTTGGGTGTGCCTGCGCTCGCAGATTGCGGAAGCTGGTGGCATCGAGGCACTCGTGGAGCTGATGCGCGATGGCTCTGTGGAAGGCAAAGTGTACACACTTCGTGCGCTGACAAATCTTACGGTGGATGGCGACCTGAAGGTAGGCATTGCCCAGTCGGGTGCGATTCCAACTTTGGTGGAAATGCTGATGTCGGCCAATTCCGAGTGTCAGCTATATGCCGCAATGGCCCTTACCAACCTATCGGGCGATGAGAGCATTACACAAGAGATCTTGAAATCAGGTGCCAGGGAGCCCCTCATCGAACTATCCATGCACGGCAATGTGGATGGCAAGCTGTACGCTTTCAAAGCTCTGAAAAAGCTCGGTGTCGATGTGGCTTCCCCTAGGCCCAATATCGTCACGAAATAACAAAGAAATACATCTAAAGATAATCTGAAGGCGTAGTTTTAGATCCCATGGACAGAATGAAATTCACTTCAGTATGAGTAATGTGTAGGCTTGCTGGTGTGATTGTTACATCTCGTGTCGAATCATTCAAGAGAAGCTTTGCCATTGACATCCATATGAGAATAATTGAGACAGCGATATCATCAGCTCTCCGCAGACTACCTTGTATGGCGTATGTTGCCCATTCATGGTGGGTGTGATGCGCTCGCTTGGAAATCATCGCATGCTCATTAGCCAGGTAGGTATACTCGTCATTCGGTTATGAATGGGGGTTCTCCCTTTTGATTTCCTGTTGATCTCGGTTTACCGGGTATAGAGCACCCCGGTTAAACTATTTTTCATGGGGGTCATGATGTAGTGCAAGGTTGGAAGATCTCTATTCGGACTCGCACATGCTCAGGTGTGTGCGCGTGCTATATCATATTTTGGGGCAGCAGATCAGATTCCATCGACCGCGGGGTCATACATTGCTAGAAATCATTGGGCGATCATCATGAAAACGCGATTGATTCCCGCCGGCTATGAAATTCGGGAAATGAGATCGAATTAAAACGTCAAGACGCGGTATGTGAAGAAAGGTGTGAATAACAGAAGGAACCGTCGAATACGATGAGATATTTACGTCGACTACAGAATGGTAGGGAAGTCGGAACATGACGTAACGGCAAGCTGAGATATTTGCGCCGAGCGAAAAGTAGGGATTTGGATATTGCCCCCATGTAATAGCGCGGTAGTGTGGTTTGGTAGGTTCCGAATATTCGAGTTTGATATTGTCACCCCTGCTAGCCGGCGGTAGCTCTGAACCATTATTGAGGTGGGTTTGAGTTCTTTTTCTTCATATATGATTATCCAAGAAAATCTCGTCGCGAACTGTAGTGCAAGTTGACCGATATTTCCCGACAATGCAACGGTCGACAGACCGCGTCTGGAATAAATAATGACATGTTCGTCATAATGTTGATGTGCAAATCATGACATCTGCGTGGAGCCAAATATCCACGGATGGCTGAGCCAATAAATCAGTCGCGGTCAACACATTCGCTTCACCTACTAATTCCAGTGCATCCAGGGTCCTTAGATAACTTGCCCGTGTGTTAGCGGCATCGTAGCAAGCACATGCCGACCCTGGCCAAGTGAAAAAAATAAGGGGCTACTCCCACTATCATAACGAAGGACTTGTGACGGGCAAGGAAACCGCAGCAGGCGAAAACTACGCAAGAAACTGCGCTAACAGCTCATCCCGGCGGAGAATCGGCCGTTACCGGGACGGTGGTGGGGGGCTGAGACTGGGATGGAAGGATGCGAAGTCGGAGATGAAGGTGGCAATACGTGATTGTCACATTTTTTAATGTTTTGTGCGCGATGACTACGTATTCGTCGAGTCCCGTTTGACTTTTGATCGCATTTTCGTTCGTATTTAAGTATGCATTTATGCGCGTACATCGATTTACAATTTACCGCGCCACATTGTACGGTGCACGTTGGGGACGAATGTGCGTATGTAGATGCTTCAACTCCCCAAAAGCAATTCGCAACTAAGCTTGAGCATTTGATATTCGTGAACCAAGTGTGTACTGCAGCATACAAAAGGAATCAATCTATACAACATCTTTGTCTTCTAGTCAAGAAATATCGAGTCAATTCATAGTGTTAAGACTATATATCATTGTTGATATATCGAAGTATATAACGTTAACCCATAAACTGATGCGGAAGGTGAAACGAGTGTTAAGATCCTTTTGACACGTAGCATAAATATATTAATGAGTGTTATTTCGCGCCTTCGTGGTCTATTGCAGTTCCGCCCCCAAAACAATTGAAGAGCAGTCATACCATGCGGAAGATAGTTGTGATCATATTACATCTGCAACTCTTAAACATATCAGAAGTGTAAACTCTTTGATAAAGCATATGTCGCGCAACGAAACGCTATTTCGATCAGGCAGCCACCGTACAGTATACTTATGGTGTACCAAAAAGAATTCTCAAATGTTATCGGTCGGATGCAAGGCTATTCACCGGAGGCATTCATGGATATTTGCCAGAGATGCATTGTGAAATCTGAGAATGGTATGCACCCGCGGACGCATCGCAAAACTATCCGAATAATGGCATTCGCCGATATTCTCCCGATACACATTGTGACAAAACTATAAAACCGCTATTGCTAATATCATGTTACATTGTATTTACTTTATTATTGAGTTTAGGAGGCACTGTACCCAGTACGAGTACGCATACTCTATGGTAAAATATAGCAGGTGCCACCACCGGCGAGGCTCGAACCCCTTACCTCCTGGATGTAACCTGGCTGCAGTACCACTACGCCACGTTTAGATTATGATGTCGGATGGCCAAATTATAAGATATAATGTTTTATTTGTTTACAAAGGTGCAGATTTATAAACACGTGAATATTTTTATATCGGCCTGTGTCACTGTGTCGCATGGCCGCTGCGCGGCGTAAGATAAGTCAATATGAATAATTGGCCTCGCGGACGACCGCTTCGCGGTCGCGACATCGGCCGCTTCGCGGTCATTATTATTAAATGCATGGTCGCGACCATGAAACAAGTTTTTTGCAGTTGCTAATATCTCTGCATCGCATTCGCTGATATTTACCCGAGACGTCTTCCGATGATCTCTGAATGGCAGTCATCGTTATCCACGCGAGACACACTCCGCGATCATATGCGAGTACATCATTCACCGATAGTCACCCAACACACACTCCAACAATGATGAATAAGTCATGAACCGATATTCGCCCGAGACGCATTCATCTGGCAATATTTTCACCCGATACGCATTCCGAATAACCGGGAATGGCATTCACCGATATTCGCCCGAGACACACTCGGAAAACACTGTGAATGGCACTCACCGATATTCATCCGGGACCGATACTCCTCGAAGTTCATCGGAGGCGCACCCCCAATATGTTCCCAATATCTGTGCGGACCATTCCTCGATTTTTACCCGGCGCAATTCACTTGAGATGTATCTCCAATGTCCGTGCCTTTTCTGTTAGGCATTATGATGCATATGATGATATCCCAGGAACGAAGTAATTGTCGTGGCATAGCTTGCATTGGGACCATAAATAAATAGCGCATGCAATGTGTATATGTGGCGACACAAGATGAATGTCAAAAAAAAAAAATCCATGAAGAATAGATACACGAAGGATGAAGGGTGTTTCTCAAACGGGTTTGATTCGGGATCACTCAAGTTTTCCCTACTCTTGTTTGTCGTTGACAACCAGGGCAAGGGGAACCACGATGATGTTGAAGGCGATCCTTAGTACGCATCCTTTTGAGGTCCACCCAAGAAGACCTAAGACGGAGTTTGTGCTGCAAAAAAAGAGCACCAAAGGAGAACACGGGACGTAATGTTGAGAATTAATGTTACAGGAGGGAAGGAGCTATGATTGGTTGCAAATTCAACATCACTACCCAAGCCAAGCAAGCGTCCGTCCATTTGCCTTGACACGCACTAAGGGATCCAAATCCTGGTTGGAGGCAATCGATGAAACAAATTGCATGTCTTTCCGTTCCTTCCTTTCATTTGTGTTCTCTTGATCGATCTGCGCTTGCAACTGGCAGGCCCGTAACGCTGCATGCTTGTGATGCGCAGCACAAGCTTCCTGCACTGCAACGTCCGCTTAGGATGGGATTGTTGTTGGGATCGGTGTAAAGGTCTTCTGATCAAATGGTTCGACCAGTGGGTGGGTATTCCGTCGGCCGACCCTGGGTCAGATCAGTCAATGCCCAGAATCCCCCGTGCCTCGACTGCTGCCCTCCTCAAGTCTGCATTGGTATCTTCCAGCCGTGCCGCGATGGCCCTGGCATATGGCGCATGCTCCCCCAGCCTCTCTTCTGCCTCCCATGCTGTCCATATCACGTCTGCATTGGCATCTTCGAGCAGTGCGGCGATGACCCCGGCACGTACCGCTGCATGCTCCCCAAGCCCCCTCAGGTGTCTCCACTGTTTGCCCTCCTCTTGTCTGCATCGGCATGCGCCAGCCGTGCCGCGATGGCCCCGGCATGGGGCGCTGCACGCTCCCCAAGCCCCCCTATTGTCGTCATTGCTGCCCACCTCACGCCTGCACTAGCATGCTCCAGCCGTGCCACGATGGCCCCGGCATGGGGCGCTGCAAGCTCCCCCAGCCTCTCCAATGCCTCCACTGCTGCCCACATTACGTCGCTATCGGCATATTCCGGCTGTGCCGCGATGGCCCCGGCATATGGCGCTGCATGCTCCCCCTGCCTCCCCAGGGCCTCCGATGCTGTCCATATCACGTCTGCATTGGCATCTTCCAGCCGTGCCGCGATGGCCCCAGCATGTGGCACTGCATACTCCCCCTGCGTCCTCAGTGCGTTCATTATTCTTCATATCACGTTTGCATTGGCACGATGGCCACAGCATATGGCGCTGCATGCTCCCCAAGTCTCTGCAATACCTCCACTGCAACATATCTCACGCCTGCATCGGCATCTTCCAGCCGTGCCGCGATGGCCTCGGCATGTGGTGCTGCATGCTCCCCGAGCCTCCCCAGTGCCTCGACTGCTGCACATCTCACGCTTGCATTGGCATCTTGCAGCCGTGCCGCGATGGCCCCGGCATGTGGTGCTGCATGCTCCCCGAGACTCGCCAGTGTCTTGACTGCTGCCCCCATCACTTCTGCATTGGTATCTTCCACCCGTGCTGCAATGGCCCCGGCATGTGGTGCTGCATGTTCCCCCAGCCTCCCCAGTGCCTCTACTGCTGCGCATATCACGGCTTCATTGATATCGTCCAGCCGTGCCGCGATGGCCCCGACATGCGGCGCTGCATGCTCGCCCAGCCTCCCCACTGCCTCCACCGCTGCCCACCTCTCGTCTGCATTGGCATCTTCGAGCCGTGCTGCGATGCCCCCGGCATGCGGCGCTGCATGCTCCATAAGCCTCCCCAGTGCCTCCACCGCTGCGCACCTCACGCTTGCATTGGCATGATCCAGCCGTGCCGCGATGGCTCCGGCATGCGGCGCTGCATGCTCCCCCCGCCTCCCAACCGCCTCAACCGCTGCCCACCTCACGTCTGCATTGGCATCTT
>LGRX02009758.1:0-22071 GCA_001247695.2 Cymbomonas tetramitiformis | reverse complement strand
CAGCCCCATGTTCCAGATTGTTTCCAACATCTCCGAAGAGAGGCCGTTGGCGTGGTCCATAAACGATTGTAATTAGACAACTGCTATGTGCTTCCTCTGTTCCAGCCCAACACGCCCTCGGTCACCACGATCACACAACAAAACCAACTGCTAATGGAAACGGGGCTACAGGGGGGTAGGGAGGTTGTCACAACAATTTCCAGGATGACCGTGCTTACAGTATTATTATGACCGATACGCATTCAACTGATCTCAAATGCGTGGCATCCCGGCCCCACACGCAGTCCCTAGGTCGCGCAATTTTTCACATCCACGGCTTTGATTCTGCCCCTCAAAGCCGTGGACTGCCCTTAAGTGCAAGATGCCCTCGCACACAAACGCTCAGTCTCGGAGGTGACGCGCTCCCAAGGGGCTCAAAGCAGCGCACAAGATGGGAGGCTTGCGCAGGCCACGGGGAGAAAGAGCTCCGTTCGTAGGCTCGGGTGCGTGCTTTATGATGCACAAGTTGTCCTGATATCCCAGCCACCACAGCCCTTTGCCTTGGAGCTCAGCTCTACATATCCTGTAGTCCACAAGCACTTGCCCTCTCCCAGAATAGCGCACTGTCTTGGCACATACTGGGAGATTCGTCAAGGCACGTGCATAACATGTGTACTCACCAAACACTAGCTCCTGCTAACGCTCAACAGCAATAACAAATGTGACTGCTGTTTCAAGATGAGGGATATAGCTTCCCGCCGAGGAAATTTCTCCGCTCAGCGCGAGGGTACGCCAATGGCGGGTACCGTGGAACGAGGCGTCAATAGTAGTAGACCTCCGAAGAGGCTGGAGGCACTAAATGGCGGTCGTCAGACGTGAAGGCATTACGTATGTGTAACGGTTCTAAATCTGATCTCGACATATCAGGAAATCCGAAACTTTCGGCGAGGCATTGAAGTCGCCAGCGAAGGCGACAAGCTATTGTTTCAAAAGAGCGCAAGATGTCGATGTCATTTTGAAGGGTGGCCACCACTCACCACGCGGTGGAGTTCAAGTGTGCGAAGCGGGCTGAGCGCGCGCCTGCGAGCATTCTGCGCACCGTTCAGCAAACGACGCGAGCAGACAGGGGCGCAATACCTTCGGCTTGGAGCAACAACGCCTTTGGTTGCAGAGCGGAACGGGCAGCGCGGGGTGCGCTAAGCATTAAGGACCCCAAATCGGAAAGGCTTCCCTGCTATCTAAGTTGGGTGTCAGCATCCGTTAACGCTGTAGCCGTACAACAGCCTCTGGGGAAATACTTCTTAGGGTGGTTCCGTCCACTGCGAATGATATGCAACTGCATAGCCACAACGACGAACGTCACTGCCTGGCGTGACAAAGGGCGGCCTCGCATGCGGGGAACTATATGATAGCCGTGCAACGGCAGGACGTCGATACCTTGCTCCGAAAGCCAGGTCACATTCCGCAATAAAACCTTTATGCTAGAAGACACCGAGACACTCGACTGGCACTATATAGCTATTGAATAAGCGACTGTGGCAAGCCGCGATCCCGCGAAGCCATACTGTACAGTAAGGACTCTCCAAGACGGGATCCTCAAAGAGAACAGCTGGACAAGGATACAGACTGTATTTGTTTCTCTCACGGTCAGATCCTCCGGAAGCGATTTTTTGGGGGACTTTTTCTTTTTAATTCAGATGTTGATGTTGTCCCGCGGAGGACGCATGCGTTTTCACAGACGAGAGTCACAGACGAGAGACACAGACACACTCATCAGATTCGAGATTGAAGATTCAGGTAGGAAGGGTGGACCCTATCAACACCCGGTTTTGGGGGGGGTGAGATCTACTGTATGCGGCTGTATGTGGCAAATGGGCACCGGCGAATCATAAAATATAGGAGTATGGGGTGCCGCCTAACCGCATCCGGTGACCGTAAACCGTTTTCTGGCTCTCCGCCATCGCCAGCATAAAGAGCAGGTAACGCCGTCTTGTCGGAATGGCCTCTAACTACACTCACGCCAAGGCACCGTATCGATATCTCCGATATCCGATATATCGATATATCGGAGATATCGGTATCTGTCGACAACCTTTTTTTGCGATATCGGAATATCAACGAACCGCGAATTATAGTTGTTTTGGTGCACCTTTACGCGCTGCTAAAAGTTAAGGGTAGGGTGCCACCAAGGAACCAAACCATTTTTCTGGAATTAAATTTCATAACAAAATCCATATTTAATCGATACATAAAGTAACTAACTTTCAAAAATTCTTAGAGGCGAATTTTGCAACATGACCCCCTATTTTTATTGGTTAGGATCCAAGAATGGTGAGTCAACGTGATATAAAAAAAACCTCAGGAAAAGTTATCACGTCATTTTCGAGAAATATTTTTTATAAAATCAAATAGTGATAATTTAGTATATGCAACCGATATCGATACATAAATTCTAAAAATAAATCTACAAGATAACTTTGCCTGAGGTTTTTTTTATACCACATTAACTCACCATTCTTGGATCCTAGCCAATAAAAATAGGGGGTCATGTTGCGATTTTTGACGCTATAAATTTATAAAGATGGCATGTTCACAATAGAATTTTAATTATTTTAAATATGGAAATTGTGATCAATATTTTTTAATTCTCGAGAACTGCCCTTAATTGGAGCGGTGCTTAAATATTTTTCAGAGCTTCCTTACTCTGTGGTCTTTTGAAAAAATACTCTGAGCGTCTAATAAGGGGCTGCAGTCTGACAGGGTAGATCCCCCGCCCGCACCCCCGCCCCGTCAGCTCAGGTCATATTCCTGACAGTGATAAGAGATACTGTTGATCCTGCGGATTCCCCGTAAATCGGATGACCGCCCAGTCACCTTGTCCGATCCGCTCCCGTTGGGTAGGAATGGCGAGAAAAAGAGCGGAAAGTAAGGCGAAGCAACAAGGCACCACTCCAGCGTCGCCTCTCCGCCAACACTCACAACCCCCGCCTCTTGACGCCTTTTCACCCCAACTCTCAAACTCGAGCCAACAGAAATTAATAATCAAATTACTCATACAAATACCCGCACGAATGATTGTGCCGCATTCAGCTCCATGTATTCTTTCGTCGAGACTTTCTCTACCTGCCTTGAGGATGACATTCCCAAGACTTGCCACACTTTCATATAATGTCTAGCAATCCTCTCTGTTTTCCAATACGCCTGTCCCATAACCTGCTGCAGGTCGGCTCCTTCAAGGAAAAGTTCAATTGCTCCCGCTGTCCGAATGCTGAAGAATGTTTCCCCATTGAACAGCCCCGCTTTTTGCAACCAGTATTTGAGGTCTGAATTCATCTGCTTCCTGGACATCGGACTATTTTCCACTTTGCCAGACCTGACTGGTCTGAACAAGAATCCTTGTGCAAGGTTCAGACCCAAATTTTTCATCACTTGGAGGTAGTCCTCCAACGCTGAGATGGGGCATTTAGATTTATCAGGGAGTCTTTTGATTCCGAAAACGTGTTCATCGCCCGAACGGAGTGTCTTCCCCCTCTGGTAGTTGAAGAGAAAACCGGAGTTATCGGGAAATCTTATGATCCCTTCCACCCTTGTGGCGCCCAGCTCCGCCGGTCTCTTCAGAGCGTATAAGTCCATCAGGATCATTGCCTTACATCTAAGAGTGATGAACAAAAGTATCCAATCTTGTGTCGAGGCAAAACCAGCTGCCTCTGCGTTCATGTGAATCACTAGCTTGTCGATCGTACAACTGAAAAGTGGTGTTGCCTGATTTGGGGTGATTCTTGCTTGCAACTGTTCATTCCTGGTCATCGTTTCATAGACTTTAACCACCCTACCTGTGCACGGGTTGTCCGACCCGCCCCTTCCGAAATCCTGGAAGGCACTAGAGAGTCTGCCGATAAGGGAATTCACCGAACTTGCGGCTTGCCTGACTGGGCAACTACATCTTCCCAGTTGAGGGCACGTGGCCGAATGAACGTTAGTCTTACCGAACTGTTCCAAGTAAATAAGATACCATAAGATGTGTTGCGTTGTACACGAATCCAATGATTCTGGTGGGGTCATGCAAGCCAGGAATTCCCCGAGGGCCCGCAAATTTCGGAGTTTGGCCGATTGGTACACATCCCTGGCCCTTGCTTCCTGAAGCTCCTTCGTTCTTAGATGTATGGCGGCCCAGTCAGGGGATTTTCTCAACAGGCTCTTGCCACCACCCTGTATCCTCAAAATTTTCCCCTTCCCCAAAAGTTACAGGCGTTCAACAATTTATTTTCCAGGGTAAACGGATTACTATGGGAGGCTTATTAATATATCACATGAATTTTGTGTTTTTGGAATACGAAGTGTTTCTAAGAAAAATCGAATCTGAAAATCCAGACTGCCCACGGGAGTGGGCCTGCTTCTGACCATCTTCCATTTCTAAGTTGTTGGAAACAGACCTCTCCTACTTCAGCGATTCTGAACTTTTGTTTGCACAGCTTATTGTACGTAGTCCACCAAAACCCATCTGGAGAGAAACCATCCCACTGTGGAGCAACCACAGAGGCTGACGCTTTCTGTTCTCTAAGATACATCAGGAACGGTCCCATTAATGCAAAAGGCGGATTAGCATAACAGTTCAATCCAGCTAGTGGATAGGCAAAGACATTGGTGCCACAAGCTTCTTTCTCTGGCAGCCTTGAGCAAAATCGCATTTTGGGACATCCCCGAACATTAGCCGTTGTTGCGAAGCAGTCGATGTTGTGCCGTCCAAACATCATGTTCAACAGAGGAGAGAACCGTGGCATTAATGAATAATGAGATTCTTCATCCGGGACTACAATAGTTCCATCAGGTCCCCTTGAAAAGGAAACCACCTTCAGCTCCAAGTTGTTATCCGCGACAAATCTATAGAGCTTTTCTGCCAAGTCCTTGCATGCTTTCGCGCCCAGGTTAGACGAGAGGATTCTCGATGAATCCCAGGTATTTTTATCCAAGATTATGTCCCAGCGTTGCGGGACCCGTTCTACTGGGATTTTGAACAAGGCTTCAGAAATCAAAATTGACCGATCCACCGACGAGCAGGTTCTCAAATCTCGATAACACGAAATTTCATCTTGGAATTCCCCTGCTCTGATTGATGCCGTGACTTTTGTACCATCGACGTTTGTATCCACGAGTATCGAGCAGGGGGCCTGCTTCCTAAATGCGGACACCTTAATCAGCGACGGCTGGAAGAGTTGACTCAAGTAGAGTTTGAAATGCCTCATCTGCTTACTGTTCAGGAAAAAACTTTTTCTGCAGAATTCGTGCCTCTTTGCCAGGAAGGCATACAGCTTCCTGCATGCAATAAGGATGCCCGGGGCTGCGATTGACATTGAAACCAACTTTCCTGCCACTCTTTCCAGGTCCCTGGCCGAAATACTTGACGAAGCTCGCAGGTCCGTTGCCAGGCTCAAGAACTTATCCCATTTTTTCTGCGGGATGAAGAATTCTTGCTTCGCAAGGTCAATACCAATGCCTAGCCAGGTGATGGTCAAGGACGGAATGAACTCCGTCTTCTCCAGATGAATAAAATATCCTGCCGCCGTCATGCATGACGAGACAACGAACGCCGAGATTTTGGCTCTTTCTTGTTTCGTAAGAGTTGAAGCTCCCACTGGGGCCGGCCCCCCGGCATTATCATCAATGTAGTATAAATATGGTATCCCCAGCCGCCGGATGAATCCCGCGAATTCTCCCGCGAAGGCGCTATAAATGACCGGCGCTAGCTTCCATCCAAATTGAGAACAGTATAGACGTAATAAACGCCATCCCACAGGAAACCCATGTACTGTTGCGACTCCTCTGTAAGCATCACATGGAAGAATCCGTTCGCTTGGTCCATAATAAATGCCGGATCCCCCACCTCTAGGATTTGTGGAAGCATTGTCACCGACTCGTAGGTAAATGGAATATCCTTACACCAAAGGTTAAGGAATCTTGCATCGTTGATCTTTCTTGGTTTGGCTGGCTCCACTCCTACCGGCATAACAAGATGCGGGGGAGAGCATTCCCCTTCTTTGCCCCAGACTCTAATCGCTCCCCACCTGAGCTCGTCCTGTATCTTCCCAGAGATCCAGGGGATCAAATGATCTGGGATCGCATGATTCTTGAACTGCATCCTCGGGGGTGTTCTTGAGTCGAAACGAGCCCCTTCGTAAGTGCCTGAAAAATGTTGGAAGAAATCCAAGATGGAGACTCCATTCTTTGCCCATTCTTTGACCAGCAATCCCATCTCTGATGATGTTACCACCGTGTCCCAGAACTGGGTACACTCATGGATAGTTCCCACCCGGAACTCCCCCGGATCCCTAGCTGGTGCGGAAAGGGGGCCCGGGACCAAATTACCACTGAGGGCATCAATTACTGAAGGGGCCAAGGTGTCCCGCCCTTGGGCTTCACATGGCCCTAAGGACTGTTGCCTGTCCATCACTTCCCGGGCACTGTCGAATCCTTTTACTGCCGTGGTAATAAATGCAAGCGGGTCTCTCACACTTGTCGTAGCCGGCATGCCAGAATCCAGTGCGAAGTTGGCCAGGCTGTCAGCCAGTTTATTGTGGTCCCGTGCCACATGCTTGAAATTGAAAACACAATCCGGGCGCAAGGCCATGTGAGCTTTCCCAACGATAAGTAGTCTCTCCAAGTCTTTTGCGATAACGTTACGGGAGCCCGAGAATGCTGACACCACCAGCTCCGAGTCCCCAACAATTGTTGCTGTGGTCAAGTTCCATTCTATTGCTCTTTGGATTGCAATCACGGCCCCCACGAATTCTGCATAATTATTCGTCTTGGATCCAAGGCGCCCGTAGTCCTGGGTCCACTGTTGACCTTGTTCTGAGCAGAGTGCCACCCCGAACGAGGCTTGCCTCAAATCCGGCGATGCGTTAAAGCGGCATGCACCATCGAAGAAAAGCAATCCCTTCCGTGGGGCTGAGTTTGGCTCGTGTCCCTGTTCGAGACAACAACCACACCAGAGCACTCTTCCTTCAGGAGAAATGCTCCTCGAAAATCGCACCCCGGTCTCTACCGGGCCCCAATCTTGTGGAAAGGGATGGACGATTTTCGAGCCTGGCCACTTCCGGTGTGCTACTCGTGTAGAGTAACCCACCCGTTGTGGTCAGTACTCTAACCGCCCAGCATCCCCATGTTAAAGGGAGGCTTCTATGACGGACGGGACCAGGTGGTCCGTGCAGGCAAGGTAATTGGCATTAATTGCCTGTATCCGCGAAGCACTCCAACTTGAGATATGCATCCCAAAGTCCGAAACCCAGTGTTCCGAAGCTGATCCCGAAATCTAACGTAGAGCAAAAAAAAGCAGATCCAATTATCGAAATCCAGGATCCCGAAGGCTGAAATCTGAAAATTTAACGTAGAGCAAAATCAGCGAAATCGAAATTTCGAAAATCTAACGTAGAGCAAAAAAACAAATCCAAAATTCGAAAATCCAGCATCCCGAAGACTGAAAACTGAAAATCTAACGTAGAGCAAAATCAGCCAAATCGAAATTTCGAAATCTAACGTAGAGCAAAAATACCAAATCCAAAATTCGAAAAATCCAGCATCCCGAATTTGAAATCTGAAAATCTAACGTAGAGCAAAATCAGCTAAATCGACATTTCGAAAATCTAACGTAGAGCAAATTCACAAAAATGCAAAATTAACTTATCAAGCAAATCCATATCACATGCAACAATGCATTTCAATTTGGTATTTAAACGTGGAATCTGATGTTACAAGGTAAGACAGGCATCCTGGCCCGCTCCCAAATATTGATACACTATATACATATTATACAGACCAGCATTTTGGCAACTTTTGACGATTTCTAAACAGGCTCCCTCTGAGGAGGTGGTGGCAACTGAGGCAACTGGTTTTGGTTATTCCTATTGGCATTCTTATTTCGTTTGTCCACCCAAGTCACATTGATGGATCCATCCTTGTTCAACGCATAAGGGGACTTGCAGTCCCGCAGCATATGTGACCCCTGGCATTTTGGGCATTTGGCATTACCATCTGCAGGGGCTCCCGGTTTTGCAGTAACATGCTTAGTGGCTCCTGATAACGAGGCCTTCTTGGATTGGGTTTTAATGAACATCTGCAATTCTGACTCGTGCGCATCATCCTTCTCACACTCTGGAACTGTAGCCCTTATTTGTTGATGTGCAAACAGGGCAATGTGATTGTCCGGCAAGGACGCATCCCTAGTACCTCCTGCCAACTCCCTCTCGATGAGAGTGGCAAGGGAATACAAGGACTGAGGAGTCTCCGGCTCCCTCGAACTAGCTCCCGCCAAACCAAAAGCAGCTGCCACCTTTCGCATCAGCTTCGGTATCTCCGGCACCGATTTCCCCGGGGTCAGGCACCAGTCCAACAGCTCGCTTCTCAATCGGTGTGCTTTCAACCAGTTGGAGACCCCCTTGGTCTCCTCTTGCATGGATCTTTGGAGCACCGAGTCCACGTACGCCTGAATGTCGAATCCCGGCGTCATCGATGATGCCAATCCCAAAGGAGCCTGCTCCCTCATGCCACCATCCATCTTCATTTACTTGAGGTTGAGGAAACACTCACATATCGTCCTTTGCCTCGATACAAACATGCATAATAATGTGTTACAACAGTAACATCTTCTCGCCCCCACTCTGACAATGCACGTAATGCAATAATCATAAGGGGTCATAATCTGAGGCAATCACATCACCCTCCCTAATCATTAATTCCAGCATCAGCTTGTCACGAGCATGCAATTTTTTCATCGATCGGATCAAAGAAATTTTCATACCTATCCTCACATCGAACAAAGCAATCATAGTCATCATAAATGCAGTACTTATTGTCCAACATTACAGGAACTATTTCGTCATAATTAGAGCAACTTCATCATCATGATAACAGCAATAATTTCAATCCTATTTTCAGCAATCCTCACAGCAATTCAAGTTGTAATATAACAAATTCATATTTTCAATATAAACAAATTCATATTTTCAAATAGCATTCATCTCAATTGCAGCAATTATTTATCATCATAATAACAGCAAACAATTTCGATCCTAATCACAACAATTAATGCCAAATTTTTGAAACAATGCAACAATCAGGAAATTACAACTCTCATGCAAGACTGCCCTCAGAAAAATAATACAACTATATCTACCACAGATATGTGAATCTGTCCTCCCCATATGGGAGTTCATCCACAATCAGCACAGATCTACACAATGGACATCTGACTACTTTTCTATAGGTCATGGTGAAAACAGCATGTATTGCTGCTGGCTGGACCAAGCTGGTCAAATGGTACATTTCATTCAGGCCATCGAAACAGGCTACATGATAGTGGTGATTGCATGCAGTTGACACACACGGCATCTCTCCTAGCAGGCTGGCTAGGCAAATGGCACAATCATCTCCCACCGTTGGGGCAGTCAGAGTTCTTGTGAGCACCACTTCATCATCAGCCTCCCGAGCCTGCAATATCAACCAATTTTTGTCAAGAAGGCCCATAACCAGGAGCTTACATCCGACCAGATATTTTGGAACCAATTGTCCACATAAACAACCCCCACGGGGTACAATGTCCCTCCAAGAGGAGACACCTCACAGATTGAGGATTTCAAACAACAAAAAAAACCCCACGGGGTACATACTCTTCCAAGAAGAGCCTCACTCAGTGTGAGGATAACCAAGTTCTTGTTGTCCCCACGGGACACAAGCAGCATTTTAAATTCAAACTTTTTAAAGCAAGTCAAAACTTTTTAAATTGGCAGGCTACAAACAGCAGCATAAAAGTTTACAAGAACCAAATTTCACCACCTAGGAAGCGCCCACAAGCCCAGGCACTGCGCTCCTAGATTACTGCAAGGGCCCTAACTAATTACTCTTTGTGACAAGGACGGGGACCGGACTATTCTAAAAGAGGGGAAGAATTCCTAACTAGTGAAACGGGTTGAACAGGCTGATTAAGTTTGTATCAAACTACAGGGAAGGAGAAGGCCCTAGCAAATTAAACCGAAACGAATTCAAATTTCTAAAGGAAAAGGAGAGGTCAAGCAGGAGCGCTCGGGCTAGCTACCTGGGCTGGTTGCAGAGGTTCTTGTGCTTGGCTTGCGGGGGGGTCGAGGCCAGAGAAAAGACCTTGCTCCGCATTCGGGTCCGTGTGCGGGCCGAACCCCGGCGGGTACGTCGGGGTCTGCGCGGCTCCCGGCCGGACGTACAACGGGGACGGGGGCCGTCGGGGGCCCGTGCCCTCGGTGACCGGGACAACTGGAGGCGTTTGGTGTCCCGATTCCCGGGACACCAAGTCAGTCGGGACGTCCCCCATTGGCGGGGGGACCGGCCCCCCCGCGTTCAGATCAGTACGCGGGGTCAAAGTCACAGGTGTAGCCATATCCCCCGTCGGGGGCGTACGTGACCTCTCCAGCACCTCGCGGAAGCTCTCCAAATTCCGAACCATAGTTGCTCTGGACTGGTTGTTCGACACCTCCAGACCAGGGACCTTGGCACAGATCTTCCGAAGGTGCTCGGTCTTAAAGATTGAGGGGTTCAGAAGTAATTCCTTGCTAGGCAGCACGAAGAAGTTAAGTCCAGTAAAGGCGTTCACCGTCAGGTCGGGAATAGTCAGCCTTTCCTCCGTCGCGTGGTGGACTTCATCGCGGGACGCCTGCGGACGGAGAGGGAGGCTGGCCCCCCCCGCAACATCCTCCGCCAAGGACGTTCTCTGCAGCACATTTCTTGCCGGAGGAGGAGAGTCAGCGCGTCCAGGGGCAGCTTGGTCGCCAAACGACAATTCCTGCAACAAGGACGGTCCGGACGGCGACTCCGGCGTTTCAACATTCTCTCGGGACCACCTTTCCCCCGCGTCGACCACCTCGTCACCGTCTTCAGATTCATTAAGACCCAACGAGCGAAAGATTGCGGGCTCCTCCCGCGGAGGGGAGACCCGCGGAGCCGAGGTCGCTGCATTAAACGCGGACGACATAACGTTGGGCACGGAATTCTCATCAAGCAGACGGGGCCGTGCGCTGCGGGAGGCGCGGGTCGCCCTCCGCAAATCAGAACTAGTAGCGATTGCTGCGGAACTCATGATTGTAAGAAGAAAACTTGCGTTAGGAAACGGAGAAGAAAGACGCAGCAATCGTCAGCAGGTAGGAAAAGTGAAGTATTTTCACCAATTTCCGACTTAAGAGCGACACTCTGCGACACTTGGACTACGAAGCTGGAGGTGAACCGCCACTTCGCGATTCTTCATTTCCGCGATCCGAGGAGTGAGATCGGACGATCCGTCTCCTGAATGACGGTCATCACTGATGACGGAAGGAAAGTCGGCGATCAACAGCGACAGGGGCACAGGCGTGAGGCGAGGCGAGGCGAGGCGAGGGCTCTTTTAAAATGTCCATCAGTCTAGTGACACACCGACACGACAGTATCAGCTATCACTAGGGCTCTACGTCTAGCGTAGGTCTATCATCAGTAGGAAATTCCAATCGTAAGTTGCTCGCTCGGCTGAGTCGCTGTCGTGAGTTTGGCCTCACTTCGGATGAGCGCAGTGATTCCAACTCGGAGCAAAGAGGAGATACTTTAACTTTGGGAGCACTCGGCGGAAACCGGATGCTGTCCCTCACCTCCTGATCTGGATAGTGGATTGCGTCCGCGCCCACGAATGTGACCCACCTTTCATATCGTTTGCTGTACACGCCTACTTCAGTGCCGTCGTTCTTTCGCTCAGAGTAAGGTCAACACCTTACTTGCGGAATCCCCCTCATGATTACGCCCCTTGGCTCACACGCAGTAAAGCATATTACTGTTTAGCAAAAATCAGCTCGGTTGGCCTTCGTGCTTTCCGTATTCGCGGCAGTTGCAACGAGCAGGCTAGCCGTGCCCGTCGAGAAGCACGATCTCCTTGTTTGCGAGCCCGCTGCTCAAGTTTGTCGCCAACACGAGCTCAAAGTTGAAAAATAGGGTTTTGATTGTTGGGAAGCTCTCCTGAGATTGCGCGACTTCAGGTTACGTGGTCACCAGACACCTACCCGGCTCATTCATGACAGGTCACAGCGCGGTGTTTCCACTTCTCTCCGCCAAATGAATGTTTTCAAAAGTTCACATACCACCCGTGTCAAACGAGGTTGTTGACGAGCGCCAGCATGATGGCTGCATCACACGTGCAACCGTACATCGCTATCCGGCTTCGACGTTCGTCCCATTCGACCCGAAAGGTTCCAAGGGGGAGGGACATTTCCGCTTCCCGAATCTATTCGCTGTATCTAGTGTAGTGCACCACCGTGATTACGTGCGAGCATGTGTGCACATTAAAAGGGTTTGGACGCTCTCCAGCTTCTGAAGAGGCCAGCCCGAGTGCCCCGCAGGCGGAGGTGGACGAAGCAGCACCCCTCAGCACCAGCAAGGCGAGGGATCTCTCCGGGAAGTCCTCTCGGATTGCAAGGTAGTTCTTGCAGGCTTCTCTCAGCGAGGGCTAGATGGGGAAAAATAAGAAGAGAAAGAGGACCGCTGCGCCACCGACGTCGGGGACTCATATTACCACGAGCCCCCGCGCTGTCCCCGCCCTCTCAGCTACAACGGCGCACTGCGCGGTGTCCGACGAGGCCTTTGACGGGGAGGAGCCCTCCGTGTGTGCGCGGTGCGAGCTGCACACGAAGCAGAATGCGCCGAACCCAGCGCTCGGCGGCTTAAGCGGCGCGGACTTGCGCGCCACCATTAGCGCCGTGCGGTTGCTCACGGCGCGCCCAGATCTGTTCGCGGCGCCGTCGTTCAAGGAGCTGCGCACGGCTCTTCATCCTCTCGTGCAGCTGCAGCTGAAAAGGTACGACCCCGTGGACTACGTGGCGCGCGTCACCGCCGCCCTCACTGCTGGGAAGTGGTCCGACGCGCTGGCTGGGCTCGCGGGAGCCGCGGCCCACGCGCAGCTGCCCAAACAGGGAACCAAGCAGCGCTGGGTGCGCTTCTGCGACGCCATTGAGGACACCGGCCTCCGCCTTCGCTTGCTCGACGCCGTCCTCCGGTCCGGCGAGCCCATCCCCGTTTCCGCCTCTGCAGCAGGGGCCCCCCTCTCTGCTGACAAAGACGCCACCGCTGCCGCGCACCCGCTTCCTCAGATACACGCGCTCGGCGAGGGCCTTGTCGACGGCGCAGCGGAGATCGCCCCGCCAGAGGCACTGCCGACGGCGGATGGGCTTATCCGGCAGCAGCCGGTATGGTTCCCCGAAACGGCGCCAAGTCCCCTCCGCTCGGAGCAAGATCCAGATCTAGAGCCGGATCCCCTCAGCGAGGCCGGCGGCGGCGCCGGAGGGATTCGCACGGTTCAGTTCACGGCGGGTGGAGACCGACAGCCGCCGAATCGTGTGGATAAGCGCATCTTTGCTTGCGCCGCGGATTGGAATCCTCTCGGGAGCGAGGGCCGCCGCGTCGTGCGGCAGGAGGTACCTTTCGTTCCTGGCGCCTTCGTGCTCGCCGGGGCCCTCTCGGTCGGGGAGTGCGCCCGCATCATGCGCACCGCAGAGACCATGGGATACACGGAGGACCACCCGGTGGCCAAGCCAGAGCCGACCGGCATCGACACCTGTGAGTGGCTGGCCGCCCCGGGTCTCGCCGGTACTTTATTTGCTCGCGTGCGGGAGCATCTGCCCCAACGCATCCGTGGCGGGGAGCTTGCTGGGATCAACGCGCACTGGCGGCTCTTCCGGTACAATCAGCGCGGGGTGTACCGCCCACACATCGATGGCTCCTGGCCAGGCAGCGGCCTCGACCCGCGAACGGGCGAGTACGTTCAGGTGCGCGCATACCCTCGAACCATTGCATCTTTTCGCCGCCTCTCGTCGCGCCCAAGTGTTCAGCCCCCTCTCGGAAAGCCGCTTGCTGCCGATTCTCACAGCCTCTCGTTGCTTTCCTGCCTCCGTGGCCAACTGGGCTTCAGACGGCTGCTGCCGGCGGTACAAGTATATTCAAGGTCGGTTGAAGCGCGGCTCACCTTTTGTCTCTGCCGCACTGCGCTCATACCGGGCACATTCGGTCCAGGTCGACCGCCACTGCTTCTATCCTTGGTGCATTCATGCTCCATATTCTTCCTGCCTCGGACGGCTGTTGACACTCTGGAACTCGGTGCAGCTGTATGACGCAGCGGCTCTGCCGTGCTCAGAGGTCGGAGGAATCCCACCATTCTCTCCGCTCGTTCGGAACGTTGCCACCTGAGAGTCGAGACCGTATGGGACGAAGTCTCGGAACAGGGAGGTTGTTCCGAGTCTTGTGTGCCAAGCATCCATCTGTGGTGTGAGCAAATGCAATCTTTCGCATAACAAATTAGATTGTGCATGCAACCTTGGGGACAGCCTCGGACGGGCACCCAACGAGGGTGTCACACGCCTCCAGTAGGGCGGGTGGTAGGGCGCACCATCAGCCAGAGATGCCGATCCCACGCATGCCACACCACAACAAGCCACCACTGATTAGATAGTGGCAAGCATAACGCCTGAACCGGGGGAGGGGGGATGTCGAGCAAGTCAAGCAACAGGGCAAACCGTCACTATGAAGCAGGAAAAGCATGCCAAATTCCGTCTTATTAGTGCCGCGTCTCAGGGTAATGGAGCCTGTCGGGAAGTGCCACACACACCTTATCCTGTTTGCTCATTTTTGTGCAATATGTGCGCAGGACGCTTTCCGAGATCGGCGTTCGCGGCTCACCTTCTTAGTGTACCTCAATGATGGCTTTGAAGGGGGTTCCACAACCTTTTACATCCCGGCCCCTGGGCGCCCGGGCGAACTGGATGCGCGTGGCGTGCAGCCGCAAGCAGGTGCAGTGCTGTGCTTTCCGCAAGGCAACACTGCGAGCCTCGTACATGAAGGTAGTGCCGTGCAGCAGGGTGTCAAGTACGTCATTCGCACTGATGTGCTATACACGCTTCCCCCGGGAGACCCCTCCCGGGGTGGCTAGGCCATGACAAACCAATTTGCAGGCACCACCTCGTTTTTCAGGATCTGGCGGTGTAGCAGAAGTAGCCGCAGGAATGGTAGAATCTTCAGTGAGCTTTAGTAGGAGTACTTTGACTCATGCTACGAGCTACTACCCTGGAGTTTGGCCTATTGCCCGCAGCTCAAAGTGCATTAAGGAGTACAACACGCAAGGCACCGTATTGGTTGTAAATCTGCGTATTGATCGATTTCGGTATTTAATAACTCTAATCGATTCATTATGGGCGATATATATATATATATTCATCTGTGGGGACTTCACTGCAGCTGATTTCCGTCTCTAATTTCACCGTGTGTGCTCGAGCACCAACGTGTGATATTTTCACAATGGACTTGCAGCGAAACCGTGGATGAGCTTCCAATGGCGGCACCCTTTCTTTTTTGGCTAGGATGTGTGGGTGCGGTATCTAGTCATACCCCGCTGAGTAAATCCGGCAGATGGGGGGCTACTTACGATTGAAATTTTCAGGCCCTGAAAATTTACCCCCTGAACTTTTTTTTCAGGGCCTGATTTTCATTTTCAGGCCTTGAACTTCACTTTCAGGGCCTGAAAATGACTTTCAGGGTCTGATCTTGTTTTATACTAGGCTAGTTATACACCTTAGAAAAAACCTCGTGGTTAATATAAGTTTTCCACAAAAGTTCAGGGCCTGAAAATTTGGAATTCACACTCTTAAGAACCCCCCTGAACTTTTTTTTCAGGGCCTGAACTTTTTATTCACTTTTCGTGTTATATAAAGTTTGGAATTATATTCTCATGTCCCCATCTAACACCCTGAAAACAAAGTTCAGGGCCTGAACTTTTACAGTGTTCCAAGCCCTGAAAATTCACATAAGGCCTACAAATGCCTTTTCAGGTCCTGAAAATGTTTTTCAGGCCCTGAAAACGACTTTTCAGGGCCTGAAAATGGTATTCAGGCCCTAGAAAACGACTTTTCAGGCCCTGAAAATGCTTTCCAGGGCCTGAAAGCGACTTTTCAGGCCCTGAAAATGCTTTTCAAGGCCTGAAAGCGACTTTTCAGGGCCTGAAAAGTCGTTTTCAGGCCCGATTTTTCAGGCCTTGAAAAGCATTTTTGGGGCGTGAAAACGACTTTTCAGGCCCTGAAAAGCATTTTTGGGGCGTGAAAACGACTTTTCAGGCCCTGAAAAGCATTTTTGGGGCGTGAAAACGACTTTTCAGGCCCTGAAAATGATTTGGGACGTGAAAACGACTTTTCAGGCTCTGAAAATGATTTTCAGGGCGTGAAAACGACTTTTCAGGGCCTGAAAATGTCTTTCAGGACCTGAAAACGACTTTTCATGCCCAGAAAATGCCTTTCAGGCCCTGAAATTCATTTTCAGGCCCTGAAATTCATTTTCAGGCCCTGAAATTCATTTTCAGGCCCTGAAATTCATTTTCAGGACCTGAAAATGCAGGACCTGAAAACGGCCAGGGCACTTCATTGCAAGTTATGCATGCACCCCCCAGCCCTATACTCATCTTACTTTCAACTGTAAGAAAATCGTAGTGCACCATCTCGTCGATACTTCCCAAAGCCAAAGAGCGTTCCAAGCGCTAGCGTAAATATCTTCTAGAGTGGCCCACAACAAGGCGTGGACATTCTGAAACGAAATATTGTTACCAAATAAAATAAAATACTGCGCTAGAGCTGCTTTAAAATGCCCCAAAGGGGTTATTTCACCGCTTACTTGAAGCGCGGTCAAGTCCGAAGTGTTTCGAAAATTCAGGGGGCGCTCCACTAGAAAGTTAATTTATATATTTCCAAGAGAAAATCTTGTGATGGTTATATAATTTCTGCCATGACGTTTACCCCCTGAACTTTTCATCGTAAGTCTCCCACCAACTGCCGGAACTACTGCGCCCCTTCGCATAAACCGCGGCCACCTTGGCCACGTTGTCCCCGAACAACTGCCTCGCGCTCTTAATTCCATCGGAGTCATCCGCGTGTGGGGCGACCGGAACAGGTACAGGCGGTGTAGATGGCGTAGGGGAGTCCCTTACCGCCGGAAGCAGCCTAATTGAGGCGTCAATGTCACTGTCTAGTAATAGACGCCGTCTCGCTCTTGTAGTTGCAGCACTAATTTTTCTGAAAGCCTGTAGGAGTTCGGCGGTGCGGTTGATGGACACGCGTTGCTAGCGGTCCGGGAAAAGCGAAATCGAAATGTAGCTTCGTCGAGGCGGCGGTGCGGTGTGATGAGGTCGAATAATGGCAAGCTAGCTTGGCCGCCCAGCAAGGTGCCGCGATGCGCGAAATCCGGCTGTCCTCCAAGGTGGGATGAAAACTCAAAACCAAATCTTTGCCGCGGTCCTCACCGTGACGTCAGCTCAAAGATCACAAGGCATAATCGCAAGCGTAGACGCAACGCGCGTCCACGCACCACCTACTCCAATCGGCAAAGCTTAGCCAATCATGGCCAAAGCAGTGAGAGAAATAATAGCGTGAATGGGGTCACGACCTAGGGGAATATACCCGTTCGGTATATTCAGATATATCAGTTACGCAGTCGAGTGCCGCTTTCGGATAAACACTTAAAACATTGAATACAGTAATCACTCACTTTTAAGGAAACTCGACGTTAAGGAAACAGCCAGAGTTTCGGGGGGGGGGTGGGGGGTACCCAACTCGATGAGAAAAGCTGGCTGGATTTTCCGACTTTTGAGATGGCTTGAAATAAGGAAAATGGCCGCTAGCTGCCTAGCTGGAGAGGCATTTCTTAAAATAAGAAAAAAATTGCTAGGAAAATTGGCAAATATGGTATATTTGATGGTTTTTCATGATTATGTTTCGCACGAAACTTCGATTTACCATTTTGGTCATATCTCACGCCATACTTATTATCTATTCGAGCCGTAATTTTGATAGCCTAATAGAGGGCACCGAGACCGAAAATGAACACCTTAAGAGAACGGGCTGGCTAGGGAAGGTGTCCACGTGGATGGTTATGGAATTCGCTGGCTAGCTCACGAGATCGCGGCCACTATCCATAGCGTTCTCATAGGCCATAGCGTCGGCGAGGGGGTACCCAACTCGATGAGAAAAGCTGACTGACCTGGATTTTTCTGTTTTCTTACAGGTGGGTGATTATTGTATATTGAGAAGTAGAGACTTAATAACCTAAACCTAAACCCGGAATGGTAACTCTAACTGTACTAGTACTCGTACCCTAGTCACGATCTCAGTCTGGAACCTCTGACACAGGGGCCTGCCTGTCAGGGCTGCCTGGTCAGAACTCAGTATGTGCCAGGGAACAATAGCCCGGCCAAGCCATTCGATTGGCATATTGTATTTATGCATACTGGGGCAGTGAGATGGCAATGGGCTCGGAAGGGGACTCCCGAGCCATTGACTTCGTACTATGGGGAGCGAAAGCCTGGACTTGATTATAGCTGGCAGCATATTATCGTACACCCTTCTGGTGCGCTACGCCGCTGGGAGCGTAATAGGGGCGGCGGCTGGTTTCTAGAAGACGCCACTCAGTTGAAGGCGCCGGTAGCGCCATTCTCATTACCGATCGCCGCGTTGGGATCGCGTACTGGAATCCGACGATTGTGATTGACGATGACGAATATCGTGGAATTCCCTACAAGGGGCGTAAGCCTATACACTCAGCGCCTACGGACAGTGAAGATTCGGGTACAGGCGCTGTGTCCTGGAGTAAGGAGAAGTTACCAGATTCTGATGTCAATAATGACGCAGGTGTCACTAACAGTAAGGAGAAGCTACCAGGTTCGGATGACAAAGATGACGCGGGTGTCATATATGACATGGACACTGCCAGTCCGAAATGGGAGCCAACTTCGCCTGAATATGATGACACCGAGGATGACGTCAGCGAGTTCGATGACTTGGTAGCTGACGATGCTGAAGAACAAGCTGAAGCTCGAAGGTTGAAGAGACTGGGACTGCAATTGATCATGGATGAGAAGGGTGAACTTCACTGGGTACCAAAGGGCACCTCCCCGACCTCACCTGTTCAGCCCGATGATCAGCCTATTACCGAGCAGAAGTCTGAGGCCATATCTGAGGATGCCCCAGCCTCTGTGGTGGAAACTGTTCATGTACCACCAAAGAAACCATATGGGTCGGATACTGGATTGACTTCAATGGTTGAGAATAAGGCTGGGGTGTCTGAAGAGACGAAGAGGCAATCTAGGAAATATCCGAGATGTTGGACACATGAGTATATCACTCATTTGAAATGCACCATGAGCAGTGACAGTGATGAAGAAGAAGTGCTGGACGTGGCTCCTCGTAGGAAGAAGGCAAAGATCAGCAAGGGACAATGAAATCAACTGTCTTGATTAGGATTGTCCAAATGCAGATTCTCTGATTAGGATTTGTATAGGTGGCAGATGATGATATGCCAGCCGACATGGGACAGATCGATTAGAGATATGAATTGCGCGCCTTGAAAGTATAAGACATGAATATTGCCCATTTGGAGGCTGTTCTAACTTGAAGTAACTATTTGGAGGAGCCGTTGCTCAACCTGTTAATTTACTGGTCAATCTTTCCTGCCATAAACATATTGCAATTGCTTGAATTGTAGCCTTGTTCAACTGTTTATCTAGAACATTGCAATTTTGTACACTGCAAAATTGCCGACTACGGACCTGTGCCCCAAGATTGAAGCAGATTTACCTCTGACTGACCCTTGAGCTCCGGCTCGGATACAGTCACGTGCTCAAGAAGTCTTCACTTGGAAGTGGTATTGCTCTGCGCCCTTTTTCCCCCTGACTTTCACCCTGCATGCAAACAGGCGATTTTCCAAAACTGTTATGCTGCAAAATGGTCAGAAAGTGGGAAAAGAAGCCGCCAGCAACTCAAATCTACCGGGATTAACAGCCAGATTGACCCGAACGGAGAGTGAAAAGTGGACTAGTGGTCAGATTGAGAAAAGAGGACCTCGGAGACAGTTTTAACGTAGACACAAAAATTCCAGACGTTTCTTGATAGTTTTTTGTCGTTTGGAACCTGGCCCCGAGACCTGGGTCCTCATAGATCGCTACATTTTAAATTGGGATGGCCAACCGGCACGGCAGAGCAAAATTAGACAAATTTGAGCCCATCAGACTACATAGGAGGAAACGGGAGCCCAGAAGGATAGTTTTCTATTTTTTTTATATTCTTTGAAGGAAAAAAATAGTCTCCAACACTGGGACCTGGCCAATTAGTCTGGATCGCTCCGGGATGGCCGCCAAGAAATTAGCCAAACTGCCGATCAACACTCAATTTTTGAAATTTGGCCACCAAAAACCGCATTGCACTCTGGAAAGCATATTTTTTTGTTCACCACGACTTCCACTGCTACGATGAAATGTTTTTCTGAGTGTTCTGGGGGAATTTGCCCAAATTGGACAGATTTGACTTCCCCAACGGTCAGATTTACACTTTTCCACTCTTAATTTCAACATGATGCAAAACGCCAACACGGGACGCTCACCTCCAACGTCGCCTACGTCGACTCCCAGGCGTACAAGGGGACGACAGGCCAGCCAGCGCAGCACGGGAGGTGCTGCAGCCACTGGAACCACTGGCAAGGGGGCGAAGGGCACCTACAAGGCGCCCTCTCCGGGTCAGCCGCCACAGGCTGCGACAGCAGCAGGTGCGCCAAGCTTCCAGATACCCAAGAAGAAGTCGACCCTGTCAGCTGATGCTCCTGAGTTTAACAGCGTGACTCCTCTGGCTCTGGACTCTGGAACCGCTTGTGTGACACCTTCCCTGGAGGAGGCTGTAACGGTACCTAAACCGCGCCCTAATCCGCCCCTGCGTCATGCAAGAGCGGCGTCACCAAGGGTGCTGACTGTTGACACCCCGGGTGCAGGGCGAAACATGAGGGCGACTCCCCAGCGGTATGTCAACTTGACCTCTCCTTCCCTTGGCATCCTGCGATTGCCAGGAAGCCGCGACCTGAGCCCTCCAGCTCCGCGCCAGCGAAGCCCGCCTCGGACTCGAGACCGGACCCCGCCACCGCCGCGCTGCAGGAGCCCACCACGGACGCGCGACATGAGTCCTCCAGCTCCAAGACCGCGAAGTCCTTTGAACTCCTACAGGACTCCACACACTTGGTCTGGAGCTACGGTGATGACCTCCCCGCACGGCCAGCTGCCCACGCCATTCAGCGAGAACGCGCTTCAGGCTGAGTCCGCGGGAGCAGCCTCTGTGGGACAACCTCTACCGGCTGGCCGACCACCTCGCGACCCGATCGCCGTGCGCGAAATGACCGAGGTCAAAATTGCAGCATGTGAGCAGGACAAGCAGAATGAGGCGAATGAGCAGAAACCAGGACTTCGCCAATTTCCCTCCCGCTCTGATGTGGCCAACTGGCGAAAGCGCCAGCAGTCGGGTGAGAATCTCGCCTGGACTCCGCGCCCTAACCAGGGGGGTGTGGGGGCAGCGGGGAGGTCAGAAGACACGCACCAAAGCATTGCTGGCGAACTCATGGCACACTCAATGCATCCAACTCCCTCCTTAACAAGCAACGGGGAGGTGGGGGCAGCGGGGAGGACAGGTGGCTCCGGCTTGACAGGTGGCCCACGCCACATAAGCATAGCATGTTCTGGGCATTCGCTGACTTCACCGATTACCGATACCGTTACGGAACCTAAGGTGATCGGTGACTCTATGGCAAGGTTATCGGTGACTTTCGAGTCCGAGATAGACAGCGAGGCAACTTCATTGACGCCCTCACTGACTCAGGCGACTACGGAGGCAGCTACGGTTACGGATATGCTCGAGTCCCTGTTGAACTGCGAGTCCAGACCTTTGACTACCTCGCTGACCTCAACAACTACGGATATGCCCGAGTCCCTGTTGAACCGCGAGTCCAGACCTTTGACTACCTCGCTGACCTCAACAACTACGGATATGCCCGAGTCCCTGTTGAAACGCGAGTCCAGACCTTTGACTACCTCGCTGACCTCAACAACTACGGAGCAGCCAGTCAGTACAGTCAGCTCAGTCAGTTACGCCGACCTCGCACTCGGGCGTGGCGTTGGACTCGCAGCCTACCAGCCGCCTCCTCTTCCAGTCATCGAACCCCCTGCTCAAGCAGATGTCCTCAGCAGAATTCCAGTCAGAAACTTACCTCTGAACC
>LGRX02009757.1:0-19440 GCA_001247695.2 Cymbomonas tetramitiformis | reverse complement strand
CCAACGTGCGGAGGGCACCTCATCCTAAGATGAGTTGCCCACTTTTTTTTCGAACCCATTTTTTTTTCTCGATTTTCATATTCTCCATATGTACATTTTACGAAAAATTTATCTCAGAATTTTCAAAAAGTTTGCCGATCGACTTCTATGGGCATTTTGGTGTGCAAGTTGTGCCTGTACATGAGTCGATTCAAATTTCGGGCGCCACCATATGTAACCATGGTTCCCCGCCAACCCTCGGCATAATTTAGATGGAATGTGCTGGGCATGTAGATGGTTTTCAAATGAAAACATTGCACCGCTCCCCCATCCGATGCCCGATCGCATGGTATCAAACATGCGACATTTCCCACCACGTAGTGTGCGCTGATTCAGGCCTCAACCCCAACTTTGGTCGCCATCGTACGCAACCGTGGCCCCCTGCCAACCCTCGGCATATTATGGATGGACTGTACTGAGCATGAAGGTGATTTCCAAATAGATATATCACCCTCCCTCCTATCCCACTCCCGATCGTGTGGCACCAAACATGCGACATTTTCGGGCACTGTGGCGGGCTGTTGTTTCCGCCCCGAACTTTGGGCGCCACCGTACGCAACGGCGGGTCCCCGACAACCCTCGGCACATTATGGATGGACTATATTGAGCATGTAGATGATTTTCAAATGAAAACATTGCCCGCTTTCCCATCTGATGCCCGATCGCATGGTATCAAACATGTGACATTTCCCAGCACTGTGCGCTGTTTCAGGCCTCAACCCCAACTTTGGTCGCCATCGTACGCAACGGTGGCTCCCCGCCGACCCTCGGCACATTATGGATGGACTGTACCGAGCATGTAGGTGATTTCCAAATAGATATATCACCCTCCCTCCTATCCCACTCCCGATCGTGTGGCACCAAACATGCGACATTTTCGGGCACTGTGGGGCTGTTGTTTCCGCCCCGAACTTTGGGCGCCGCCGTACGCAACGGCGGCTCCCCGACAACCCTCGGCACATTATGGATGGACTATATTGAGCATGTAGATGATTTTCAAATGAAAATATTGCCCGCTTTCCCATCTGATGCCCGATCGCATGGTATCAAACATGTGACATTTCCCAGCACTGTGCGCTGTTTCAGGCCTCAACCCCAACTTTGGTCGCCATCGTACGCAACGGTGGCTCCCCGCCGACCCTCGGCACATTTATGGATGGACTGTACCGAGCATGAAGGTGATTTCCAAATAGATATATCACCCTCCCTCCTATCCCACTCCCGATCGTGTGGCACCAAACATGCGACATTTTCGGGCACTGTGGCGGGCTGTTGTTTCCGCCCCGAACTTTGGGCGCCGCCATACGCAACGGCGGCTCCCCGACAACCCTCGGCAGATTATGGATGGACTATATTGAGCATGTAGATGATTTTCAAATGAAAACATTGCCCGCTTTCCCATCTGATGCCCGATCGCATGGTATCAAACATGTGACATTTCCCAGCACTATGTGCTGATTCAGGCCTCAACCCCAACTTTGGTCGCCATCGTACGCAACCGTGGCTCCCCGCCGACCCTCGGCACATTATGGATGGACTGTACTGAGCATGAAGGTGATTTGCAAATATATATATATCACTCCCTCCTATCTCACTCCCGATCGCGTGGCACCAAACATGCGACATTTTCGGGCACTGTGGCGGGCTGTTGTTTCCGCCCTCAACTTTGGGCGCCGCCGTACGCAACGGCGGCTCCCCGCCAACCCTTGACAAACTATGGATGGAACGTGCTGGGCATGTAGGTGGTTTCCAAATAAAAACATTGCCCGCTATCCCATCTCATTCTTGATGGCATGGTATCAAACATGCGACATTCCCCAACACGCGGTCTGTGTGTGTTGTTTCAGGCCTCAACCCCAACTTTGGTCGCCATCGTACGCAACCGTGGCTCCCCGCCAACCCTCGGCACATTATGGATGGACTGTACTGAGCATGAAGGTGATTTCCAAATAGATATATCACCCTCCCTCCTATCCCACTCCCGATCGCGTGGCACCAAACATACGACATTTTCGGGCACTGTGGCGGGCTGTAGTTTCCGCCCCGAACTTTGGGCGCCGCCGTACGCAACGGCGGCTCCCCGACAACCCTCGGCACATTATGGATGGACTATATTGAGCATGTAGATGATTTTCAAATGAAAATATTGCCCGCTTTCCCATCTGATGCCCGATCGCATGGTATCAAACATGTGACATTTCCCAGCACTGTGCGCTGTTTCAGGCCTCAACCCCAACTTTGGTCGCCATCGTACGCAACGGTGGCTCCCCGCCGACCCTCGGCACATTATGGATAGACTGTACCGAGCATGAAGGTGATTTCCAAATAGATATATCACCCTCCCTCCTATCCCACTCCCGATCGTGTGGCACCAAACATGCGACATTTTCGGGCACTGTGGCGGGCTGTTGTTTCCGCCCCGAACTTTGGGCGCCGCCGTACGCAACGGCGGGTCCCCGACAACCCTCGGCACATTATGGATGGACTATATTGAGCATGTAGATGATTTTCAAATGAAAACATTGCCCGCTTTCCCATCTGATGCCCGATCGCATAATATCAAACATGTGACATTTCCCAGCACTGTGCGCTGATTCAGGCCTCAACCCCAACTTTGGTCGCCATCGTACGCAACGGTGGCTCCCCGTCGACCCTCGGCACATTATGGATGGACTGTACTGAGCATGTAGGTGATTTCCAAATAGATATATCACCCTCCCTCCTATCCCACTCCCGATCGCGTGGCACCAAACATGCGACATTTTTGGGCACTGTGGGCTGTTGTTTCCGCCCTCAACTTTGGGCGCCACCGTACGCAACGGCGGCTCCCCGCCAACCCTTGACAAATTATGGATGGAACGTGCTGGGCATGTAGGAGATTTTCAAATGAAAACATTGCCCGCTCCCCCATCTGATGCCCGATCGCAAGGTATCAAACATGCGACATTCCCCAACACGCAGTGCGTGTGGCTGCGCTGTTTCAGGCCTCAACCCCAACTTTGGTCGCCATCGTACGCAACCGTGGCTCCCCGCCGACCCTCGGCACATTATGGATGGACTGTACTGAGCATGTAGGCGATTTCCAAATAGATATATCAGCCTCCCTCCTATCCCACTCCCGATGGTGTGGCACCAAACATGCGATATTTTCGGGCACTGTGGGCTGTTGTTTCCGCCCTCAACTTTGGGCGCCACCGTACGCAACGGCGGCTCCCCGCCAACCCTTGGTACATTATGGATGGAACGCGCTGGGCATGTAGGAGATTTTCAAATGAAAACATTGCCCGCTCCCCCCATGTCATTCCTGATGGCATGGTATCAAACATGTGCCATTTTCTGGGATTATGACAATGTGGATTGTGTCAGGCCTCAACTCCAACTTTGGTCGCCATCGTACGCAACGGCGGCTCCCGGCCGCAACCCGTGGCGTATTGTACAGCAACGGTGGCTCCCCGTCGACCCTCGGCACACCATGGATGGAATATGCGTATGGGGGATCGCTTGGCAACTAAGAGTTGTTCCATTCATTGTCGCAAACCGGGGGGGGGGAGGGGGTATGGCAGTTCACTCCCCACCACCCCAGTGGACATTTAGATGTCAATGCACAGTGTTAATCAGCAGTGGCAAGCACCATCATGTCACCACACCCTGTCTCCGGACAAAAACAATGAAATCCTCCCCCCCACCCTTGCGCGACAGTAAATGGAACACTCATAAAGGCGGCAGGCATGCAACATTTTCATTTTCAAGTCAGTCAAAACAATTTTTGATCTGCAAATTTGCATACACTGCCGAGCGTGCAGCGCCCTGTTTAGGCGCATTTATGGGAGATAGCTCGCCACGGACGGGATCTAGTTGCACAGGTGCCAGGCGTGTGGCAACTCTTCGGTTTCACTCTGTACTGCATCGCCTCAAGTCAAACTTGATCAGAAGCTTTTTTGGCCTGGCCCGAAGGGTTTCATGTTCTTACTGAAAGAAAGGCATCAGCGCGTCCAGAGAAGATTTCTCTGGCTGAATGAACCTCTGTGTTCTTGGGTTTAATCAACCCAGCAGCTCCCCCATCTAACTCCTTTATGTCCTTTATGTCTACGTGCAGATTTGTCTGCACCAGAGTTCTTACTAGAAAGACACCCGCCGAGAGGATACGGCAAAGAAATACCCCCCCCACACACACACACACTGACACACCGGCTTGACCTCAGCTGTTGAGCTGCTTTTTGTCATTTCATCATACCGTTACTGTTATTCGTTTTGGGGAGGGTGACGGAAATTGTGATCCCCGGCGCCGAGAAAATTATTCTATGTATAGGGTGTAGCAAGCTCGCGGCAACCTGCGGAGTCTCCTATGCTTTGCCTTGCGTAGTTTGCTTGGCGTTTTAAAACAGACAAGGAGTTGCTTACGTGTGCATAATTCTGTGCAATATTGGTCCTGGCATCAAACGGTACTTTTGGGGCTGCAGTCTGAGTTGGGACGAACCCCGCACAGCTTGGGTTGAATTCCCAACGTTCCCGGGGGGTGCGCGTTTAGTGTTCTGCTATCGGCGGACGAGCTCCTACGTATACGTACTGTAATACCGGATGGGAGCCCGTAACAACAGGAGACACGCAGTCCTCATTGCACGTGTGATATAGAGGGAATCCAGATAAAACCCTGACTGCTGAGCGACGCACCCGTCTGCGAATCGTACAATCATTGTGATGCCTTCAGTGTTCAGGTTTGGTGTGCATCGGAATCGCGCAAGTGTCGATGTAGATGCCATTCATCGCCATGAGATGGTGCACCGACCATGCCCCGTATGCAATTTGCACCAGTGGAATTTGATGACGATGGCAAACCGCCCTGTTTCCGATGCTCACAGGCATGCTATGATAATGGCTATGTGGCGATATACCCGGCGAACTCGGGTTTATCTGTTTTTTGAATTGGTACAGCCGCACCTCTATCCCGATCGCGCTGAATATGCATGGGGTGAAGCATGGATGGACGACTCTGCGATTAATGGTTATTCCGATCGATGGTGTCCACATATTGGTCTATTGTTACCAGAAGACGAAACGACACCTTTTGACGAGTACTGTATCAGTTGCGATTGCCTTAGTTGAGCAGGTATAAAGGCACTCACCTCGCTTGTCATCACAACTCACTTTTCAGCTCTACACTACTCAGCTCCACTGACCACACATAGCCCAAACGCTACCTGAAAACCCCAAGGCAAACTCGTCATGAAATGCGATTATTGTGATCTTCCTGCCAACGTCCGCACATGGTTTAATGCTGACTCGTATCTTGTTGCGATAAATGACCATAACGAGCATTTCGCGTGTATGCGCTGTTTTTACGAAATATTCATGTGCCAGGACGCAATGAATGACGAAGACGCACGGGGTATACTGGGAGCTGATAGATTATATCATTCCTTTCCGGCGTCTGAAAGGCGTAGAGTGAACCGATTCGGGATCTCTTGCCTAGAAGTAATACTAAGTACTTTGCAATGTAATGGCAACACTCTACTATGATGTACGACGCTACGGCCATTGGTTGCTGACTTATGGCTTTTGCGACATATCTATCTTAGGTCGTGACATGCTGCTACCTATCTTTACTTAGTGCCTCACCACACACACACACACACACATATATATATATATTCCCACGCTATACATTCTTTGGTCGGGGTGCGACTCCGCTTGTGGTGTAGTGGAATCCCTAGGAGCACGAGGGCCTTCGATCCGACCTGACTGAGGGAGGGGATCCGATAGACTGGAAAATCGGCACACACATGCACACTATATAAAGCTTGCTTTCGCGACATCGCTATCCATTTCTCACTTTCGTTCACCATCCACCCACCTCCTACCACCATTCCAAGAAGATTGATGCGCATCTAGCGTGCCCGATGGTTGACATAAATACGTGTTACTAAAACATGTTCTCCCCTTTTTTCGAGCCAGGTACAATCGGCGAGTACGAGCGGCATGCGATGCCTACGCTAAAATAATTGATGACCATTGCCCACAGTGCAATGCAGGATTGTTGACCGGCAATCCGCCCGTATCCAAAGTTGAAAATCCCGATATTTTCCCAAACCTTGTGTTGCGGTATCATTATTTCGTTGAGAAGCATGATCCCGAGTTGGTCCGTTTGGAAAATGGAAGACTGAAGACAACTAAAATGCCATGATGTGCCAATGAGATGCCACCGACTCTCTGTCGTGTCTGGAGCAATAATGATGGCAATTACTTTGAAGTCATGTAGCTAGTCATTTGTATCAAATCGGCAGACAACATGGCCATTTAGCACGGCACGGAAAATTCACGATCGAATATTTATGAGCAACCATATAGTAACACTACTAACACGACTAGCAAACATCCTACTTGTAATTAAACGAATAGACAACGTTCATGCAACAATACCCGTGTGATGATAGTTGTATAGCCGCGTTTTTGACGCGGGCCTTGTGTTTATGAACACACCCAATCAAAAAATAGATCTCTCTCTGTTGATTGCTCGATGATCACACGAACCACAATAGCAAACAGCACAATAAAGGCATGCCGTACCGCATAAACGCATATCGCAACCTACGTGGCTGCCACGTGTCTGCATTACACTGCGCGTTATGATGACGTGGCAGGTCACCCGTCGTCTATAAACGGAGAATAGTAGCAGAAAAACGCCGTCTAAAAACATGCATACTGGTTCACGTATCCCCAATAGTCTGTTACAGTGACGAGCATTCGTTCCTGGTCCTGGCGAGCATGGCCAAACGGGTTCTGCAGGTGTACTGGATATTCCCCACTCGAGAGGAAGTGGTGCGCCGGAAGTGGCCAACAGGCGTCGATCCCGCCAATCTCGTCATGCCCGACCGTGACAACGCGATCTACGGCCAATATGCGCCCTTCAGTATGCAGTACTTCTGCCCGCCCCCTGAAGAACCACTGACGAGCAACGAGCCCATCAGGATCCTGCACATGCTGCAGGTTCCGTTATACGACCCCAAGCTTCCAGCAGCTGACCAGACATGGCAAACTTACCCTGGCCACTTCATGCGGATCCTCACGGAGGAAGCGGCGGGAAAGGAAAAAGCTGAAATGGAGAGATTGAGCAAGGGAAAACGCGCGACGAAGTCCGATGATGCGCCAGGGAAGAAGTCGAAGAAGCCGTTCAATCCGTCAGGGGCGACTATCTAATCAGGTACTGCTTTGGATCTCATCAAAAATCGCTTTCTGCAATCGACATCTGCGCGATCGATTATAGCCGGTGGGTTAGGAGTGGCGTGCGCGTGTCCTTGTATACTAAACCTCACAAATCCTAATATACTGGATGTTGTCATGTGCAGGCAAGAGGCGCTGCTGTTCAGAGTTGGAGTCGAGCAGCTCCCATCGCAGCGGTAGAGTGATGTTGCAAAGCAGCGTGGCAACCTCATCTAAGCAGTAGAGCAATGTCAGAAATAAGCAGTCTGCATCGATAGTAGCGAGTTGGAGTCGAGCAGCTCCCATCGCAGCGGTAGAGTGATGTTGCAAAGCAGCGTGGCAAACTCATCTAAGCAGTAGTAGAGCAATGTCAGAAATAAGCAGTCTGCATCGATAGTAGCGAGTGCGCTAGGGAAGGGCGTGGCGCAGCCCCCTAGATGTAAACTATACGTAAATGTAAATAAACAAGTATTGCGTTCCTTTGTAACCGCCTTTCCGCCTCGAGTGGCGGACCACCTGTTTGGAGAGCCTAGCGGGCGCGTGCGCAAACCGAAGGGAGGGGGGTGTTAAGCCCAGTTTGTTATGGGGTTTTGATGTGGTTATGTGGTTGATATGTTAGTTATGTGGTTGTTATGTTAGTAATGTGGTTGTTATGTGGTTTGTGTTGTCCGGGGAATGTGCAGGAAAAGGCAAAGGTCACGAGAACCAGGAAGGCCTCCGAGGTTCAATACGATATTGAAACCTACATAGGGCTTTGTCCACCAGGCTTCGATCTCCAGGCCGGACTCATAATACACCTCAGCAAGGCGTGGAAGCGGGACCCCCGAGCGAGGCAACGGCATGCGATGATCGTGGAGAAGGTAACCACCACTTACCCCATGCTGACGCAGAAAGAGGCGACGAAAAAAATGAACGCTCGTTTATACAATCGCCGGGCCGGCATAATGCAGCAAAAGGTAATGACGCTGGCTCAGTTTCAAGCGGATGATTTGGCAGCGTGCAAAAGCTTCAACATTCAGGCGGTGGCGTCGAAGAGGCCCCATCTCCTGATTCCACTGACACGCGCTGAAGCGCTTACCGGTCACCCCCCACCCCCCATTGCGGCAGGTGGGGCGCGGGCGGAGCCCATGGCACCGAGGACGGAGGTGTCGACCCCGCCAACAAGCCCTACCACGCAGTGCGGCACGCCAACGGTGGCTGATGCGGCAGGAGAACCGGGGGGTGCACATCTGCATGGGGGGGGGGCAGCAGTGTCCGGCGCACAGGCGCCCGGGGCAGAGATGACTCCGCGAACCAGCGCTAGATTCCAGCGCACGAGGCTCCGACGTGCCGCGCGCGCAACAGGCCAACGAATCAACGGGGAGCAATCCGTGGCTTCACAAGCAGCCCCAGAAGACGTTCCAGGGAGCGACTCGGCACCTGTGCGTACCAGCCCTCGGCTAAACACGCAGCATGAGAACGCGAATGACCTGCAGGTGGAGAACAATATAGCAAGTAAGTCGGCCCCTGGGACCAGTTTCCGTTGTCGGTTTGCCTAGCCTGGCACCGTGTGTAGGTGGTGACGTGATGTTGAATGGTTTGCAGTTCCCGAGTGCCTTCGATTACCTGTGCGTACCAGCCCTCGGCTAAACACGCAGCATAAGAACGCGTACGAGCTGCAGGTGGAGAACAACATAGCATGTAAGTCGGCCCGTGCGTGCAGTCTTTGTTGTCGTTTTCACTAGCCGGGCCCTGTGTGTAGTTGGTGACGTGATATTGTATGGCTCGCAGTCAAGAGGCGCAGGCTAAGCCAGATCTTCTTCGGGGAGGAAAGCGCCCTTGAGGGCCTGCAACGCCAGCTGCAAGACCTGCTTCCACAAGTAGAGCAGCTGGACATCGCCACCCTCGTCGCGCATGTCGCCCGAGTGCACAAGGAAACCGGGAAGCGCGTGAATATGACTGCGAAGGCCGTGTTCTTTACGGTACATATGCCTGGATTCAATCTTCTGCCTATCAAGCATGCCAACCACTACGAGAACCAGGCCCGTGAGACGCTGGACAAGCGCTGGACGGCCGACCTGATAAAACGCAAGGACTTGTCCGCGGCGCTTCAGGCTGCCTTTAAAGCCACCAGGAAGAAGGCATCTTCATTGCAAAGGCGTGGCGTTCCGCGAAGCGCGCGCTCCTCCAAGAGCATGGCGGAACCACCGGCGCCTGCACGTGTACAGGGCAACAAGCACATGAGCAAAATCTGCCGCGTCGGACGGAAGGCCCACCTTGTGCGCACCGGGATGTCCTCTCGGGACCAGAAGAAGCTCCACGTGAATCATAATACACAGGCGGGGGAGTTCCTGCTGGAGGACTTCTCGCACGCGGACTACGGGGAAATATACCCTGCAGATGTTGATGACTTAAATGGCACAGTGCGCGACCTGGAGATCTTTGTTGGCATGGATTGCTTCGAGCATGACACGCCAGCAGCGTGGCGCGCGCTGGGGCACCCCCCCGTGATGCGGTGCCATTGCATCGGCGTGAAAGCGTGGGAAGACCGGCCGGAGGATCCCGTCGGAGCCTTCGATTACTCTGTTTTCCACGACGACTTCTCCGTGGAGACTTTTGAATGGGATGAGCTGGTGCAAATGAATCTGGTTCGCGTCCCAGAGCTATACGTCACGGAGGACTACCGAGTGTGGTGGAAAAATCGCTCCGGTGACAACCGAGAACTTACAACCGACGAGTACCGAGGCGGCTTTGGGGACGAGCGGCCGAAGCATCTGCGCACCACGTCGTTCTGGGAACGGGTGTAGTGTTGATAAATCGCCGAGACGTAGTACGGAAATAGCGGACCCCGACCACTCATAGAACCCACACGACAGTCGTGTGAGAACAGACGTGGGGCACATGCAATACGCACCAGGGAGTGCGCTAGGGAAGGGCGTGGCGCAGCCCCTTAGACATCGTAAACATGCAAATATTTTTAATATTGAGAACCCGCAAAGTACATGCTCCAACTGCCTGTCGCAACTTGCCTCACGGGTTGAAAGCTTCCCTCGCCGACATGATTGCTGCGTGTGCGCCTATCGTCCTCCTGTTGGCCAAGTGTTCACGGGGTGGGGATGAGGGGGGGGGAGGCAGCGCGTGCAACCTTTGTTTGCCAACAACCATGGTGGAATACTAACAATCGTCGTATATTTGCAGGATCTGTATACAACGTACGGCCTTAGCCAATCTGACGTCATGGACATTGCATCGGAGTCCAAGGGCACCCGCACTAGTCTGCGATCACTCCTCCGTCGACGAGACGGAGCGCTCCCTGCAGGACGAGGGCCATGCCTTCCGGCGGAGCATGACCGCCTCACCAAGGTGGCGAAGACAATAAATGCGGCAAGTGGCAATGTTACTTCGAGATGGCGTGTGACGAAGCTACCTACGTGGCCGGCCAGTATTGGGGCCATGCGCATGCCTGGGGAACTGTACGGCCCCGACGAGCAATTAACGGAGAACCATACGTCACATGACAGCGCGGTACCAGAGAATATGTCGTTCGACCTAGAGGAGGTGCCTGACCTTCTTCAAGCAAGTGCCGATGGCTTCTCAGACGAGGAGGGACCTGGCGACGCGGAGACCGCACGGCTACTGGGGCAGCTACGTCTGGAAAGTGATGCCACCGAGTATAACGAAAACATATTTGTCCAGGTACGTACGACAGCAACATTCTTGTGTGCTAAGTGTATTGCCAGCCCACAACGGGTGTGTAAAGAACTAACAATGCGGTATGGGGTTCGTACGCACGGTTTGAAAGCAGGCCTTCCATGCCCACGGTTGCGACCAGGCGTGGCCAACAGACTACGACGTGTGGGACGAGCGCACGGCCACGGAGGCAGGTCTCATGGATGAACTCTTGCGCACGGCTGAGGAAGAACAGGACGTGGAAATGCCTCCGCCGGAGGCATTGCAATGGGACATCCGCCCAGGTGAACCGCTGTTTATTGACAATCCGGATAATGACATAACCGTTGGTGAGGCGGTCTACTACTTCATGCAGTTGCGAATAGACCAAGGTTGGTCACGGCCAGCTTTTGACCGATTTCTGAAGGTCCTGCTCATGCTGATGGGTGGGCCTACCCGATGTCGCTTGCCAAGCACCCTATATAGGATGCGGACTTACATGCAAATAGAAGATCACATGGCATACGCGGTTCATGTATGCCCGCGGTGGTGCCGACATTTCCCCCGAGAGCCAGATCCTAGGAAATGGGACCCAATGGAGGAGTGCGGTGTGGTGCTGGAGAAAGACGAAGCGGGTATCGTTGTAAAGCGCTGCAAGGAAAGACGGTTTGAGGTTGCGGAAACCGCGGACGGGGAGAAGTTGCGCCCGAAGGAGTGGTTCTATTATTTCCCGATCGAGGATACCATCCGCAGATGGATGGAATGCCCAGAGTTTTGCAAGGCCCGTGCCCGCCGAGACGCGCGCTTACAGTGTGACTTCTGGACATCGGAACTGGCGAGAGCCATAAACCGCCACGCGTCCGTTAAGGGCGCTCTCTTACAGGACGCTCCTAGGATCGAAACCCCCGTTGGAGGTGATCCTTATGTGGAATACGCCGAGCACCACGTGATGGTGATTTCCCCCGGGGCTAATGATTGTCAAGTGTTCAACTCAGATGTTGGGTGATCCCCCCCCCCACCATCTTGCACACCCCATGTATGCACATGTCGCGGGGCCTGGATACATCAAGCCGATTCCTTTTACCGAAGAAGGCATCGAAAAGCTTGAGCATACCTTACAGGCGTTGAAGGACATTTTGGGCACAAAGCTCACGGAGGTGCACGAAAAGTTTTGGCGCGAGGATGTCATCGAGAAACAGCGCCACCTAACTGCTGGTGGAGAATGTCAAGCGCCCGCGATACCCTTCCAGCATCCCGAGAAAATCGCCATCGATCGCAATGCCACCTTGGTTCGACTGATAGAGGCGCCCGCGTTGGCGATAGAAGCTGCCGGGGCTGCCGCCGTCCCCGCTATACCCGTGCGCATCCAACGCCGAATTGATCGAGCGCCGATAGAAGTGTACAACGGTAAACGGAAACACCAAGGTCGAGCCCAAAAGCGAGCAGAGCAGTACGTGGACAACGTCCAGTGGGAGGTCACCTACGGCCAGATGACAGTCGGCAGCTTTGCGGTGGCTCTCGCGGTGGAATCTGAAAACGACAAGTTCGCTTTCCGCGTACAACTGAGGCGAAGCGAATGGTCGGATCCGTTGTACTTGGTGAAGGTGGAGGCGCGCTATCCGTCAACTCAACAGCTGCAAACTTCCTCAGGATGCTCCGCATCCGCCGCTGCAAGCAACCCAAATGAACTCAGGTCTGACAATCGTATACGATTGTCAAGCTTTGTAGGAAAGTCCCCAACCCTTGCATAATACTAGTGCTGACAAGCAATGCCTCACCGGGATAAAAGTTGGACATGAGCATTTGCCTATACTCTTCGTCCGTGTAATAGTGTCCAGTCCACCACGCGATGACATGTGATTTGTCCACCTCCCATCGCTCCATGATGACCTTCTTCTGCTTCTCTATTCCCTCTAGTGAAGTCGCGCGGGTAAACGAAAGTCGGTTTGAGTCCCCCTGAACATCAGCAGGATGTACCAGCAAGCCAAGAGGGGCAACTCCTGGAAGCTTTTTGTCTTCTCGAGTATTAAGCTGGGGACGAAAAGTCCATTCTGAGATCACTTTTTTGATATTCAGCGGTCCTGGGAATTTGTAGTCTTGCCTGTTGTCGTCACCAGTGGTCCCAGATATCGCTGCCTTACCCTTGTCACGAGGACGCTTTGGCGGTGGTGCACTCCCCGAGGTCTCGGGTGCAGGAGCTGACGCTGCCTCTGGCCCTGCCTCTGGCGGTGCATCTGCATCAGCTTTTCTCTTACCAAGCAATCTTTTAAGAGTGACAGCAGCTTTAGGTGCGTCCCGATTCTTCAGTAATGCAACAGCTGTATCAACTATCTCCTTATTATCTCCACCTTCCACAACGGCCCGAATTCCACTCTCGAGGTCTTTCTTCTCCTTCTTATTAGTTGTAGCGGCATACTCGAGCATTAGCGCAACGACTTGCTCAGCTGGTTGCTGAGCTGGTTGCTGAGCTGGTTTCGGCGCACCAACTTTAATAGTCAGCTTCTTGGCGATTTAGCTGTAGCTTGAGGATCACTTGCGACTGGAGGCATCTCCACTTGCGACTGGAGTGGCATCTCCTGCGGTACCTGGAGCAACACCAGCGGCGGGTAACTCATTTGAACCACCTTCACCGGATGCCAAAGATCCGCTCTGAGAGGCCTGTGCACCTCCGGAGGCCATACGCTGTAAATCTCTCATTGAGCCTCCGAATTTCTTTCGAGCGGTTTGTTTTGTACGAGCCATGCAATAATGAAATAAATGACACCCCGACATGCATTTATAGGGCTGCAGGTACGCACCTCCCTGACGCACGGCAGCCACAGCCTGTGCCTTAGCAGTGGGCTTTCTGACTCGTGTTAACCTCCCTGTAGACATCTGTAAAATTATGAATTATTTTAATATTTTCCTAGTATATATAGATAAAGAAAATCTATAAATATATCTACTACAATACTCACGTGTGACAATCGTATACGATTGTCAAGCTTCGACCGTACGGTTAATCATATTCAGATGTGCACGAGTAGTGACAAACTCTTCGCGAATATCCAGGCAGGGTTATACGACATGCAATAGGATACACGATCTCGGCGCTAAGTCTCTCTCACGTGTGACAATCGTATACGATTGTCAAGCTTCGACCGTACGGTTAATCATATTCATATGTGCACGAGTAGTGACAAACTCTTCGCGAATATCCAGGCAGGGTTATACGACATGCAATAGGATACACGATCTCGGCGCTAAGTCTCTCTCACTTGTGACAATCGTATACGATTGTCAAGCTTCGACCGTACGGTTAATCATATTCAGATGTGGACGAGGGTGCTAATACATGCAATGGTATACAAAATGTTTTGAATAACGTATATGAAAATGCATACACTGTAAAATATATAAGATGCCATCACAGATTTACGTTTGTATTCTAGCTAAGCAACTAGAGATCGAAGTTGTCCGGAATTCCAGGATAATACGACAGTATTTTGCGAACTTCTGAGGATAGCAGAGATGGCTCGTGAAGGTATCCCACACTCGTAATGATCGGAATTTCGAATATCTCGGAGTACAACCAAAGGAAATGCTTGCATGGAGCAGGTCGGGTCCTCGCCATTTCTCGAAAACACGGACACGAACAACGATATTCCCGTCCAAACTCCAAGAGGTATTCACGGCCATCGGACTCAGGGTGAGAAACTCGGAAGTTATAGACGGTTGCACCACCAGGAACACATTTCCGGATTTGAGTCAGTGCAAGGTTATCGGTCTTAACCATGTTGTGGAGCGCGGTATAGAAATTCGCTATCTTCTTCGTCAAGAAACCCTTGCCACTCGCTTTCACCTTAACACCGTTGCGAAGTCTCTCCTCCACGTCCATCTCCGAATTCTCCGATCTCACCAGATGTCCTCGCGCCTCTTCCGGGGTCACATCCTCATAGGCAACGCAAACACCAAGAAAACAGAGACGAGTCTCCTCACTTTCCAGGATCTTTGTGTCCGATGCAACGAGAAGTTTGGGTACCCTGTTCGCCCCCCCCTCGGGCAGTCCAGGCATCGAAACGTGACAACAATACCATGGGTTTTGAACACATTTCCACGAGCAGAATATAATCCTCCGGATCGGGGGAGTGGTCCTCACTTCGCGAACTTGACCCTTTTTAAGAGTTAAGTTTTTTGCTGGAAAATAATAGGTCAAGCTTCCAGTGTACCCAATAGTCAGCTGCCCTTTCGCGATTGGGATGTCGTGACGAGAACCATTAGACTTCCGTCCATAGCATTTACCGTTAGTGCCTGCCCGCATGACGTGAAGCAGGGAAGGTTGGAAGTCCCCACCAGCTTCCGGGTAAACGCGAACGAAAGTACGCTCCGGACGTGCCGCAGAGGTAGGTCTTGCCGCCGAGGTAGGTCTTGCCGCAGAGGCAGGTGGCACCGCCGAGGTAGGTATTGCCGCCGAGGTAGGTCTTGCCGCAGAGGCAGGTGGCACCGCCGAGGCAGTGCGCGTCTTCTTGGAGGCGACGCCTTCCGAGGGAAGTTCCGCAGGGCGTTTGCGCGAAACCCCCCCATGGTTTACCTTATCTGGACGGTGCGTGTCCGTTGCAGGGATGCCCCTCTGTGGAAGCCATCCTGTCGCGCCAGCACGAACTGTTTGCATTAATTCGCGACCATCTGCAAAGTCTGCCTGAGTAAGGACACCTTTAACCCACTTTGAACAAGGCTACAATTCAAGCAATTGCAATATCTTTATGGCAGGAAAGATTGACCAGTAAATTAACAGGTTGAGCAACAGCTCCTCCAAATAGTTACTTCAAGTTAGAACCGCCTCCAAATGGGCAATATTCAAGTCTTATACTTTCAAGTCGCGCAGTTCATATCTCTAATCGATCTGTCCCATGTCGGCTGGCATATCATCATCTGCCACCTATACAAATCCTAATGAGAGAATCTGCATTTGGACAATCCTAATCAAGACAGTTGATTTCATTGTCCCTTGCCGATCTTTGCTTTCTTCCTACGAGGAGCCACGTCAAGCACTTCTTCTTCATCACTGTCACTGCTTATGGAGCATTTCAATTGAGTTATATACTCATGTGTCCAACATCTCGGATATTTCCTAGGTTGCCTCTTCGTCTCTTCAGACATCCCAGCCTTATTCTCACCCATTGAAGTCAATCCAGTATCTGACCCATAAGGTTTCTTTGGTGGTGCATGAACAGTCTCCACCACAGAGGCTGGGGCATCCTCAGATATGGCCTCAGACTCCTGCTCGGTGATAGGCGGATCCTCTGTCTGAACAGGTGAGGTCGGGGATGTGCCCTTTGGCACCCAGATAATTTCACCCTTCTCATCCATGATCAATTGCAGTCCCAGTCTCTTCAACCTTCGAGCTTCAGCTTGTTCTTCAGCATCGTCAGCTACCAAGTCATCGAACTCGCTGACGTCATCCTCAGTGTCATCATATTCGGGCGAGGCTGGCTCCCATTTCGGACTGGCAGTGTCCATGCCATATGTGACACCCGCGTCATCGTTGTCATCCGAACCTGGTAGCTTCTCCTTACTGTTAGTGACACCCGCGTCATCATTGTCATCAGAATCCGGTAACTTCTCTTTACTCCAGGACACAGCGCCTGTACCCGAATCGTCACTGTCTGTAGGCTCTGAGTGTACAGGCTTACGCCCTGTGTAGGGAATTCCACGATATTCGTCATCGTCAATCACAATCGTCGGATTCCCGCGCCCCATGCTGCTGATCGGTAATGAGAATGGCGCTACCGGCGCCTTCAACTGAGTGGCGTCTTCCAGAAACCAGCCGCCGCCCCTATTACGCTCCCAGCGGCGTAGAGCACCCCAAGGGTGGACGATAATATGCTGCCAGCTATAATCCAGTCCAGGCTTTCGCTCCCCATAGTACGAAGTCAATGGCTCGGGAGTCCCCTTCCGAGCCCATTGCCATTTCACTGCTCCAGTACGCGTAAATACAATATGCCAATCGAATAGTTTGGCATGGCTAATGTTCCCTGGCACAACTCCTCCCCTCTTAGCTTGTTAGTACAAAGAGATGATAACTCAGAGTCATTTGTACAGCAGCTAAGATCCAGACACAGATCAGCCATGCTTATGGATGCGTGATATGCTTTTCTGATCGAACAGGTGCTCGAAGAGTTGGCGAAGCAATCCAGAGGGCAAAGGGTATACGGCAGCGGAGACTCCCGCTCCTTGTTGCCCAGGATGAGGCCCCAGTTGAGCAGTTTCCGGATGTGATCCCAGCGTCTGTTGGTGAAGGCAAGGAGTATCCATCGTACAGTACCGCAGGTCCACTGGAGGAGGCGACTGTGTCCAGATGCAAGTAGGCTTGCGGTAGCCAGTGCCATACATACAGTAAGAGCAATACAACGGAGTAGGTAACCGACGAACTACAGGTCGAAATCGCAGCGCAAAGGGAAACCTGCCCATCGGATTTTCCATAAACCAATGCTTGGGTTTGAGGAAGTCGAAGATTTGGAGCGTACGGCGTACACAGGCATCAGCCTGTCGCAGTTGTCGCACCCCTGTGGTCTTAGCCTGACTGTATTCAGTGCACGGTGGGCTAGCCCAGATGACGTCAAAGTAACCAGGCGCGTAACGCTTGAAGTCCCAGTCCTGAACCTTCTCAGCGTAGGTAGGTTGCCAGCGAGGATCATGATCTACGGTGACCACGGTACTCTTCGGATAACATGACAGGAAACTTCTCTCCACACTACCTGTACCACTGAAAAGTACTAGTAGTCGCAACTCGCGTGTCGAGACCACAGAGTCCAGAAGAGCCAGATGCGTCACAAAGGCGTCAGAGGAGCGACAGTATTGTTCCCAAGGTAGGCAGTTGTCCAGAGAAAGAGGTTCCCCTTCATCAGCGGTGTCCAGGGAGGTTAAAGCTCTGGCGCGTTCCCGCCTTTGCTTCCGCTGCATTCTGACCTCCTGTAAGGCTTTTTCGCGGGCTTGTCCTTCTCGGGATAGTCTCAGTTGTTCAAACTCTGTGAGCTGTTCGAGTTCACCCCCGTAGTTCAACGACTCGCGAGTCTTCCAGGAGTCATGAGCATTAGAGTACCCAGTCCAGCGAACCAGAAATTCTTCTACTTCCTTACCTCCTCTCGCAGGTTTCACTCTTCGAGCCAGAATCTTAGACACATGTGTCTGGGATTGTCCATCCACGAGAACCTTGGCAGGAGTAGGGGTTTGCTGACGCAGCGCAAAAGCTTCATCTGCAGTGCGGTATTCCTTGAGGCGATGCTGCGCAAAAACATCGTGAATACGCCATTTAGGGGGTAACTTGAGCCGATAAGCTACCGGAGCACCTCTGTCAATTTCGGGTAGCTCTCGCTGCTGGTCACTGAAGAACCTCTCGGTGATGGGTAAGGGCCCGTGCCAGCGAGGTCCCAGCTTCCTGAAGGATTCGCGGTTCATGATATTTTCCGTGAGATGCTTGGCATCTACCCAGACCAAGTCTCCCAACTGAAAGGATTTGGCGGTGTGACGCTGGTCAAACTGATGTCGCTGGCGTTGCTGTGCCAGTTCCAGCTTAGTGCGGGCGTCCTCTAGTTGAGCCGCGAATTTACTAGCCATCTCGTGGGCAGTACCTTCTCCACCCTTGCGCCTGGAGTGTTGTCCAGCAGCGGCTTGCAGGAACAAGTCCAGTTGCGACATAGGCGAGTGCCCCAAGACCAACTCAAAAGGGGTAAAGCCGGTTACATCGCTCCGCGTATCGTTTATGGCGAACTCCACGTTGGCACACCACAAATCCCAGTCCTCTGGATTGCTGCCTACGAAGGACCTCAGCATGTCTTCTACCACGCGGTTGGTATGTTCAGCTTGTCCGTCCGAACGAGGGTTATAAGGCGTAGTGGAGGCCACTTTGGTTCCCATAAGTCTCATCAATTCCTTCCACATAGCATCCTGAAAACGAGGGTCGCGGTCAGAGACAATCTTCATAGGGGTGCCATGTAGTTTCCAGATGTGGTCGAAGTAGATTCGAGCTATAACCTCAGCGGAGCTGTCCTGGAAGTTCAACGGGATGATGTGAACCATTTTGCTGAGCTTACACGTGAAAGTAGCAAAGGCATCGTGATTCCGCGCCGTGACTGGCAGTCCAGTAACGAAGTCCACACTGACCACTTGCCATAGTCGCGTAGGAATAGTGTGTGGGTTCAGCAATCCATCCGGGTAAGAATTTCTCGGTCGCACCGCTTGACAGATAGTGCAAGATGAAACCCAGCGTCCCACATCTTCTGCTGCCCCTTTCCACCAGAAGCGTCGCAGGACTCGTTCCAGAGTTTTGTCCCTGCCCGCGTGTCCAGCGGAAACAGAGGCGTGCGCCTCTTGCAGCACTACCTCACGGAGTGGTGAATCTTCTCCCAGTACCAACTGATAGCGTCCAGCGCTCACCTTCCACAACACATTTCCCACCACGCAGAAGTCACGAGTGCGTTGATGCGGAGCTTCTTGGATTTCTTTCCTTAAAGTCTGTAGGGGGCCAGGTCGCCCATATTCCGCTTGCAGCGCTTTGAGAAACTGACCTCCTGATAT
>LGRX02009756.1:0-31852 GCA_001247695.2 Cymbomonas tetramitiformis | reverse complement strand
CAGCCGTCAGCCTGGCAGCGCCTGCCTCCCCCGTGTGCCATGCAATACTCGGTGCTGCCTCTAGCTGCTTTGGTGCAGCCGTCAGCCTGGCAGCGCCTGCCTCCCCCGTGTGCAATGCAATACTTAGTGCTGCCTTCAGCTGATTTGGTGCAGCCATCCGCCTGGCAGCGCTTGCCTCCCCCGTGTGCCTTGCAATACTCGGTGCTGCCTTGGGCTGATTTGGTGCAGCCGTCAGCCTGGCAGCGCTTGCCTCCCCCGTGTGCTTTGCAATATTCAGTGCTGCCTATGGCTGATTTGGTGCAGCCGTCAGCCTGGCAGCGCTTGCCTCCCAACATGAGCCACGCAATACTCGGTGCTGCCTTGGGCTGAGTTGGTGCAGCCGTCAGCCTGGCAGCGCTTGCCTTCCCCGTGTGCAGCGCAATACTCGGTGCTGCCTCTAGCTGATTTGGTGCAGCCATCAGCCTGGCAGCGCTTGCCTCCCCTGTGTGCCTTGCAACACCCGGTGCTGCCTATAGCTGATATGGTGCAGCCGTCGGCCTGGCAGCGTCTTTCTCCTATTCGTAGCATGCGAATCTCGGAGCAGCCAGCAGCTGACGTACAACGAGCAGCGAGTGTCGCCGCTTCCGTACACGGTGTATCATTTCCTGTGACTTCCGCAGTGTCCTCAGGAAGCGTGGGAGTGGCTGCGACGCCAGCTGGGACTGTCGGAGCTCCAGATTTGTCTTTAGCTGCAAAGTTTTCCGCCACCGCTGCACGAGGATCCGGCACAGTAGCCTCTTTGGGTCGCTGGTCGTCCGCCTTGTGGTTGTCATCCGCGGAAATAACCTCCACGGAGGCCCTCGGCGCCCACCTCGAAACAGCTTGCTGTAGGGGTGTGCTTCCGAGGGTTGCTGTCATAAGGTTGGCGGGAGCCGCTGTTGGGTCAGACAGGTGACACCAGTGTTCGACGGCTGGCGCAACTGCCAACGCCCGATCCTTCAAGTGCTCACCACGGTCATCGCTCGTCGTGGTGTCCACTGCACTGCCACCCACTTCTGTGATGCCACCAGCCATGGCCAAGGGAGGCTGAAGTGTGGAAACATTGAGTCGGCAAACTGGTGGCTCGACGACGCGAGCGCCGGCATAGTTGACAGAGACCCCTGCGGCAGTCGGTGTTCACGAGTGAGCTTCCATGGCCGCTCGTCACCTCTTCAAGGGTGGTCAGGCAGGACAACAGTCTTGCAGGGAGGTCAGCAATGACCGGCAGCAGGTACCCATCCCCACACCCGCCTCGCAGGGCGTGAGGGAAGGGTCAGATTGAGGGAGCGCTCGCGATGCACCTGCTGATTGGGGCTCCCTGTCACCCTCGAGCGCGCTCGATGGCGGAGCTTGCGCGGCCACAGTTACCGCATGTGCCCACTCTCCGATCCCTGCCTCCTCCTCCGATACCGGCTGATAGCACACACCCCCTTCCCGCCCCGGAAGTAAAGATAATCCTGACGTCCGTGTTCCCAAATATGGACGCCACGTCAGGGTGACGCATCGGGTCTGCGAGGACGGACCGCAATGGGAAGGAGCTTTGGGCACAGCTGGCGCCACGTCAGCTCCTCTTTGTCGCCATCGGTGTAGCATACTGCGTAGAGATCCCCGACAACGGAATGTGAGCGGCAGCCCATAACTCGGCCAACGTACCAACCGTAATTAGCGAAGAAGCTGAGGAGCTGGCGCCCACGCAGCTTGTCTGGGCCGTGCTCCAGGCCAGCCCCCTGCACCGCCAGACATTAAAACCCAAACAAGTCAAGGGTGAAATTTAAACCTACAGCTTCGTGCGCCTTGCACAAGCGCTATGCCAGCTTCATACTGGCGGTCGGCGACGCGGATCTGGCGGCAGGCAAGAGCCGATCCTAACGTCGATGGGGCAAGTTCAAGCAGCAGCAAAAAGGGAGAGCAAACTGGGTCTCCCTGCAACTTTGATTGCGTCGACATGTGGCAAACACCGTCGAGAGGTTCTGATTCCGGGGGTTTCTCCAGCAGCCTGCCGTTAGGATAAGAGAGGGAGAGTTTTACGTAACAAGGACCACTTCGTCGAGCTAGACCGGTCAATAGAATACTTTGCGCATCGCGTGGGAGGCGCGCGTAACCTAGGGGGGTGTACGAGGCGGTCAGGCTGTCTCAAAGAGGTGCGTGGCGCCGCAACCCACGCACCAACCGAGGTCGTTGTTTGCGCCCCGACGTCCGCGGCAAGAGGAGCGCTATGCACCTGCTGTATTTCCTCAGTGCGCAGAACTTCCACGGCGTTCAGACCCGTCATCCTGGTGCAGGATCTCGCGGCCGCTTAGCGTTTGCGCGTCAGCGTCTCTCCCGTGCAGAGTTAACAACACTCGTTGAAGTCGTGCCACGTCAAGGCTATCGCCGAACGCGGTGAAGGGTGGAGGACAGCTATCCGAGAATGTTGATTAGACGTTAGCAATCCAGAGCGGAAGCCGGCCGAGGGGTAGAGCTCCTGAACACGTGAACACGCGAATTTGGTATTTGGCCCTGTCCAAACAGGTTATCCATCGAGTTCGCTAACGAGGACACCGCGCGTTCAATGGTGGAACGAGGAAGCAGTTCCTTACGTTAGTGTGGATACCAAGTGAATTCTGTGAGATGGTTTCGACAACGGGGTGACATTACATTACATGCACATCCTTTTAGACACTGCACATTCGAGTGTACACACCGACAGTAGAAACAGTGTGATTGTTCTTATATTTATAGAAATGCATTCTTCCCGGGAGTGGGTAAGACGTTAGCAAAAATAAAATCATCAGTCTGTCTCAGGCTCTATAAACATAATATCCATATGAGTTCAGCGCAAGGCATGCATCATTCGGATTGCACCTTGCATGATTCTTGATTCAATGATTGCGAGCGCCATCGCCATCGCCAGTCGAGTCTCGACGTCGAGTGAGAGTGCAGAGTCTTGAATGAGCGTACCCCCCCGCTGCTCTGCTCGTGGCAGCGCCGCTCAGCGGGGACGATCATAGCTCAGCGGGGACGGTCATAGGCTCATAGCGCCCCTCGCCGGCGTGCCGATAACTGAGTCGAGATACGTCTTGTCGATAAGACGAGCGTTCTCGACCAACATCAATTGCTCGCACCTTTTGTGCACGCATACTTTCACTTTGCAAGGCTGGGGAATTTCCAGTGGATAACCCCTCTTCCATTCGACTATTCGCCTGGCCGGATACCTATAAGAGGCTGCTTGGTGATATTTTATGGCTACTATCCCGCGGTCCTTGTGAGAGGACCCAAATCGCTTTCGGTCCTCTCACAAGGACCGAAGTTGCGGGATTTTTTGTCGCTGTCCTATTGCATTCAAGACACACTACCCTCCATATGGCAGTCTTATTGTGACCTAAACTGAGTCGCCTAATGTCCCATTGGCTGAAATTCCATGTGGCGTGTCTATACTAGTCGCATTTGCATGGACCCTCCTTCACTTTTCAGGTTTCAAATTTCACAAGGAGTTGAGGCACAAGGACACTCACTCATGATTTTTTAAAAGACGGATAACATCGTCAACCAACCCCAATAAGTCATCAAATTGAGCCCAAACATTACCGCCAATAATGGGTCAGTGTTTGAGAGTGGTGGCATACCCCTACTGGTTGTAATTTGCGGCTAAACATCTACCCTACACTTTTCGGAGGGAAACTTTTCGTTATTTTGATGAAGTTTGCCTTCTTACGTACAATTCAAAGGTAGTCCACAAAAACACATGTATGGTTTATAGCACATGGCTACCGCTTCCCAACTGAATGTATATACATATGAAATTTTCTAGAAAGGGTATCCATGGCAATACGATCATTTTTGTGGCATTGGTTCATAGCTCCACCCTATCACATATCAAAATGAATCACGCACAAATACCGCCGTCTCTAATATTTTGAGGGTGGTGCCTTATGTGACGTGCCCTCAAAATGGTAAAGTGCAAAACCAAGGGCTTGTGCGGTTCACACATCAACATTAAGTCCCAAAGTCGAAGTGTGCAAGAATATATGCCCTCCAGAGGCCATCTAGTGGGTCCAAAGGGTGTTGGGGAGTCCGGTCCTTGTGAGAGGACCGGGTTTTTGAATTAATTTTGAATTAAATTATACACCTAAAGCACACGTGTCTAATGACGACCGATATCGAGCAACCAATCCATCCGACATGTTCAACTATTGTTTTGACTCATAAATGATGTAAAAATGTGCGGGTAACATCGTCGTAAGGTAAATATCTGTGCAAGAGCCGCATTTTACTTCGGTCCTTGTGAGAGGACCCAACCTCGGGATAGTAGCCATTTAGCACGTTGATCTTTTCCCTGAAGTGCTCTTGTGCGGGGACCCGAGATCCGCGTGGAGCTCCTCACGAAGAGTGCGTCGAAGATCCCGTGGCTTCCTCGTTGCCATACCCATCCTCCTCCTTCGCACTTGTATTGTTTTTCATCCCGGTGCCGCGGCTCGCACAGACCTGGCAAACCGATGATCGACATCCCTTCTGTGCGTGTGACAGCAGGACGAACGTCGAACGCCAGGAGCAGCCTCTTCAACGCTAAGGCCAGGCCATTGTCGAACCGTTTTCCGGCAAATAGGAAAAAACCGATCCCTGAAAGGTGGTTTTTCACTAAACCTGTGATCCGGTAATCGCGCGCGTCCTCGACGTTTCTGTTTCCAGGATTGTCTGGCACAGTCTGCGTGCACCATTGCACCTAAACCCCGATTTTTCCTTGTACCGAAAATCGAAATTGTCACCAACTCTCTCCGCTTTATGTTTGTTCGGTTTCGGAGCACGCCAGCACTCCCTTCGCCAGGTTGCTTATCCGAGGTCAAACTGAAGGCAGTGTTTTGAGACGGATGAGAACATCGGTCACTGTTTTGAGTCCACAGTGACGTTCAACGACTTATTGTGTTTACGAGAATCGCTTCTATGCATTATCTACGTGAACCTGAATTAGTGCTTTGTCACCTCGGGCGCATCCAAGGGTTTACAACGCACATGCTTCTAGGGTTCGTAAGACGCTCTGTCCATCGAATAGTCTTTCTATCAAAATCTAATCCGTTGTCTATCTAAGTCGTTGTGTGCCGGCGTGTGTGCAGCTCGTAGATGGCGCTACCCGAGGCTGCAGCAGCGCAACAGCTGCTGCTGCTGCAACCACTGCCGCCGCCGCAGGCGCAGCAGTAGCAGATCAAGAGCATGAGGTAGGTAGTACTTCATGCTAGATACCCACAATAACGCGGTCTTGGCCATCGAAGAAGCATGCACATTGTACATTGTACCACGATGCTATAGCCTTGGCTGTGGAACTGAGTGAAAGCCTTGGCTGCTGTCTGGTGGCTGGTTGATGAGTGGTAGTTCAGGATGTTCTATTACATGCCAATCATCGATATCATCGACCCTGCACATTGCAAGTATTCGTTTCAGTCATGCCACGCTTCTGGTTCTGATTTTAACATAAAACAAAAATTTGTAGCATTTATGTTGTTATCTAATATTATGTAAAGATGCCATCCTTGGTAGCTTCGATAATCTACCAGCATCTGATGACCAGTTATCCGACGAAGCCTGGCGATCTTGAACATATCGGACTTATGAGCTGTGCACGCATAGCTCCCTTGTTTTGTGTGCCATATAGCCTCGTGTATCATGCTTGACCATTTTTGGATGAGAATTGTACCAGGCACACTCCTGATAACTTAAACATATTTCTTTTCTTTATTTTCTTCCTTATTTTCTTTCTTTCTTTCTTTTTATATTTTCTGCTGTTTTTGGTGTGTAATATTAACTTCACAGTCTTATATTCCACTGTTTTATTGCATGACAAACTCTGGCTTCTAGCCTAGAATTACAATCACTTTTCCGATATAATGTCTGGTCTCAAACCTAATACATCTATATCCGTACGTTCAATCTTGGCATACAGCCTAACACTAACATGTAAAACTTGTCCTTAATTCATTCTCTTGATCAACACTAACTGAGGTCCACTTTTCCAAGCTTCCCTTTCAACATATTGCTCTCTAACAATCACTAGCAGGATTCCTGTATTGACATCTGCCATCGACCAATCATGTGCACATATATGCCTGATTCTGGTACTCCTCCACCAATCATCAGGCAAATCACGATATTGCCATTGCAGATCTTTTTCTGGAATCCACCAGATCCTCAATATTGTCATTGCAGATCTTCTCCTGAAATCTGCCTTGTCATCAATTATTTCTTCATACAGCTGTGACCGGCATGCAACAAGGCCCTTGCAGCATGCAACCACCCGTCACCAGCATGCAACCTGGCATATGTAGCATGCAACCTGGTCCTCTGTCGCATGCAACCTGGCCTCTGTGCATGCAACCAGACATCTGTAGCATGCAACCTTTGTAGCATGCAACCTGGCCTCTGTCACATGCAACCTGGCCCCTGTGGCATGCAACCCGACGGCCTCTGTCGCATGCAACCTGGCCTCTGTAGCATGCAACCCCATCTGTCGCATGCAACCTGGCCTCTGTCGCATGCAACCTGGCCTCTGTAGCATGCAACCTGACATCGGTAGCATGCAACCTGGCCTCCGTGCAACCTGGCCTCTGTCGCATGCAACCTGGCCTCTGTGGCATGCAACCCGACATCTGTAGCATGCAACCTGGCCTCTGTCGCATGCAACCTGGCCTCTGTGGCATGCAACCCGACATCTGTAGCATGCAACCTGGCCTCCGTGGCATGCAACCTGGCCTCTGTAGCATGCAACCTGACATCTGTAGCATGCAACCTGGCCTCCGTGGCATGCAACCGGGCATCAGCATGCAACCAGGCATCTGTATCATGCAACCACTCGTCGGCAGCATGCAACCAGATCTCTGTAGCATGCAACCCCTCTGCTCGTACCTCCCGGTACAACTCCTCCCCCCTCAAGAGCGGCCTATCTCCCGATGCCGCTCCCGGTGTCTTCAGGTATCAAGCTCCCCGAATTGAAGATGGTGGAAGAGATGACGCAGTAACGGAGCTGGTACGGGGTACACGGCGTGAGCATCTCGCGCCCCTGGTTGCTGTGAAGACGATGGTCCAAGCTGAGCAGTCTCAGGGTGCCCTCCGGTGGCCCATTTACATGCGCAAGGTGTCCGCGAGGTGCACTCCAGCAATGGCGTTGGTGGAGGTGAGCTAGTCCAGATACATGTCGGCTTACGATATCGCTCTCCATACTTACAGTAGGTGCAAAAAAGAGGTTGTGGCAGTTTACGAACCACTGACCGCAACCGCAGTGCATTCGGGTATCTTCCCTCAGGGTTTTCAAGAAACCAGTGCTTGGGCTTCAAGTACTCAATAGCATCCAGGGTGCATTTCACACTCTTGTCTGCTCCTTCCAGGTCAGGAGGACCTCCCGTAGTGCGCGCCTGACTGTACTGGGTGCATGGAGGGCTGGCCCAGATGACATCAAAGAATCCCGGTGGATACTGAGTGGGGTCCCAGTCCTCCATTGATGCGAGATGGTTGGGTTGCCAACGTGGGTCGTTGTCGAGCGTAACCACCGAGGCAGACGGGAAGCACTTGGCAAACTCCCTTTCCACCGATCCAGTTCCGCTGAACAACACCAAGATTCTCACCGGCCGGGTCTTCCGCTCTTCAAGGTCGGTGATCACCACTAGCTCTCCATTCCCCAAGGTTTCCACCCGCTCCCACGGCAGACAGAAGTCTTCCGGTGGAGAATCCACTTCCGGAACGTCACATGGGTGTTCCATTAGCTGGGATAAGGTGACGCCAAGATGAACGGGCTGTCGCTGTCGACGTTGTCGTCGATGCTCGGTAGACTTCAGCATGTCCGCCTGCATGCCTAATCGCTGTGCCTCGAACTCCTTGAGCTGCTGATTCTCCCCGCCTCTGTCCATCTTGTCTCTGGAGCGCCACTGGTCGTGAGCTGCCGAGTAGCCCGTCCAGCGTACCTTCCATTCCTCCACAGATTTACCCTTGACCATGCGTACACGATACGCCAGGATTTTGTCCACGTGAGCTTCCGCTTGCCCGTCTACCATTACCGGGTCAGGTACGGGCAGTTGTGCTCGAGATGCAAACTCATCCATGCCGGAGATGTACGGTTTCAGGCGGTGCTGCGCAAACACGTCGTGAATGCGCCAGTGCGGCGGTAGGGCCAACCGATATGCCACCGGTGCCCCGCGGTCCGCCTCTGCCAGCTCCGCCTGCAAATCGCTGTAGAAGCACTCCACCACGGTTACAGGTCCATGCCAACGCTTACCGAGCTTTCGGCACAGCGCACGGTCCATCACCTTCTCCGTCAGATGACGAGCTTCGATCCACACCAGATCCCCCACTGCGTACAGTACTTATGCTGCTTGTGGCGCCGGTCGAACTGCTCCCGCTGGCGCTGCTGAGCCAACTCAAGGCGGCCACGCGCGTCTCGCAACTGCGACGAAAACTTCGTAGCCATCTCATGGGCGGCACCCACCCCCCCTTTCCGTCGCGCAGAGCCAGGGAGAGCTGCAGCTTCCAGGAAAAGGTCTAGTTGAGACATCGGGGACACTCCGTAGCATAGCTCAAAGGGCGTGAATCCGGTGACGTCACTGCGCGAGTCGTTGATAGCGAACTCCACGTTCGTCATGTAGAGGTCCCAGTCATCCGGATTGGCACCCATGAACGAGCGCAACGTGTCCTCCACCACCCTGTTGGTGTGTTCCGCCTGTCCGTCTGAACGGGGGTTTTATGGAGTGGTAGAAGCCACCCGTACTCCCATAAGTCTCACTAGCTCACGCCAGAACGAGTCCTGGAACCTGGGGTCACGGTCGCATACAATCTTCATGGGGGCTCCATGCTGCCTCCAGACTACGTCGAAGTAGATGCGGGCCACCGTTTGCGCAGAGCTGTCCCCAAAGTTCATGGGCATAAGGTGCACCATTTTGCTCAGCTTGCACGTGAAGGTGACAAAGGCGTCGTTTCCTTGGGCGGTGAGCGGCAGCCCTGCAACGAAGTCCACGCTCACATCCTGCCAGTTGCGTTGGGGAATAGCGTGCGGATTCAATAATCCATCGGGGTAGGATGCCCGGGGACGAACCGCTTGACATGTAGGGCATGAGGCCACCCATCCTGCCACGTCATCGGAGGCATTCTTCCACCAGAACCTGCGGAGAACTCTCTCCAGTGTCTTCTCCCGGCCAGTGTGGCCTGCAGCGGTGGAGTCGTGGGCATCCTTGAAGACTACTCTCGCAAAGGGGAGTCCTCGCCGAGAACCAACTGGTACCGTCCTGCGGCTACACGCCATAGCACGTCCCCAACGATACGGAAATCCCTCGTGGCATGGTGCGGGGCTGCAAGGATCTCATCCCGCAGCTGCCGAAGAGGGCCGGCACGTGCATACTCATCGTGCAGGGACTCCAGGAATGTAACGTCCGTGGGGAGGCTCGTAGCATCGCGGGTCTCAGCAGCCTTACCCTGTCGCACTATAGGAGGCGCCACTCGGGGATGCCGTACTCTCGGCAACAGCTGTCGGGTAGGGGGAGCATGTACCACTAGCACGGGCCACGGAAGGTCGTGAAGTACACCGTCAGGAGTCTCGAACAGCTGTGTGGGTACTCCTCGTTCGCCATGGGTAGGTATCACTTCCACCAGCCTCATACCAGCCATTCTGAAGAGCCGCCTCCATTGAGGCATGCGGGCCTGGATGTCCGGTAGAAGGAACACCGCCGAGGTATGTGCGGGGTCTTGCCGCCATTCGTCCACATACTTACGCAACACCGCCTCGATGGAGATATGACTGCTGGAGTATGGGGGGTTGCACCAGACGTGCTTTCCCCGCCACTGTTGTTGCAGACAATCAGTCCAGTAGGCGTCCACTTGGCGGTTCCGTCCACCCAGGTCACAACACGCGTCGACGTCGAAGCTGCCGAACTGTCGTTGGAGGCGCTCAAAGACCTCCTTGCGCACCTTCCAGTCCTGCCGATCGGCTGGGGGCTTGGCGGCTCGACTAGACGGCCGAGCTGGCTGCTTAGGCCTTCGGGAATCCGTAGCAGGCCGTGTCGAGGTTTTCGGCGTGACGGAAGGAGTCGTCGTAGCAATGGGTTGTCGCATCGCGGTTTTGAAAAAATGAGAGGCGTGGTGAAAGCTGCGGCACTGGTGCGTGAAATATTGTAGGAGTCCACACTTGACTTCTTCTCTTCTTTACGGTTTCGGACTTATACTATTCTACACTTATTAAACGACCGCACGAGGTATGCTTACGATTGGTCAACTACAAGACTTCGGTTTCGTAAATCTTAATAGTTATGCTTATGCTTTCAAGTGTATGCTTTCAATACACAATATACAGCGGATACGGCTCTTACTTTTTATGTTACAATTCTCAGTTCAGTTCATCTCTCCGAAACGGGTTACTCTTAGAGTTCTTATACATTCAGGAACTCTTTCCATAACTCAACTGTACTGAGTACTCCGTACAACAGTCTAGGCACCTCACATCAACATCATTCTGATCGGTCCTACTGTACTCCGTACTGAGTACTCCTGCGTTTTATACTTAGCCGTTTTTCTTGCTCTTGTGCTTGCCTCCTAGCACAACTCCCCCCCCCTTAGGGAAGGTCACGTCCACGCTGACCACGTCGGACCAGTAAAGTTTTTATACAGATCTTCTACTGTTGCTCTGAATGATTATACAGGTCTCAGCCGCCTGTTGTCTGGGATGACATTACACTTCCCAAGACACACCGCAATAAGGAGATCGACCTCTTAAGCACAAGGGTCGGCCTCTCACCGGTCTGCCATCTGCACTACCAGGCTCCCCCAAGGCTCAAGGTTTCACATCCATTACCACGCTCAAGGTTTTAAACCTCCCAACACGGTACACTTACAGGGGATGACAATAGGTTTGCCAATTACCTGACAGTTCTCGGGATGCCGGCCCGGAGGAAAGGTTTTAAACCTTCACCGCCTCCTCGGAGTGCTAGAGCTTTTACCCAGATCTCCAACTGCTGCCCGGTCGTGCCAGGTCCGGAGCCAATGCTCTCGTGAAATGGATTATACAGATTTCCACCTGTTGCCTGGTCGCACCGAGGCTAGAGCCACTGCTCACTTGGATAGATTACCCAGGTTCTCACCTGCCGCTTGGTCATACCAAGGCTTAGAGCCACTGCTCAAATGGATTATACAGATTTCCACCTGTTGCCTGGCTGTGCCGAGGCTAGAGCCACTGCTCTCTCGGATGGATTACCCAGGTTCTCACCTGCCGCCTGGTCTCGCCAAGGCCGGAGCCACCGCTCTTCCCGACGCTCCCCAACGCTCTCAATCGCTAAGACCACTCGCGTCAGATTCCCATCCGCCCTCAGGTATGATCGTCACCTCCGCTCGCACTCCCGCTAACGCTATCGGTTCCGGCTCAAACTCGGGCGGGTCACTCTCAACAACAGCTGACTGGACTAAAACGCTCATCTCGCTCAGATCCTCCCTGACAAGCAGTTCAGACAGGAACGCATGCACCTCTTCATGTAGGGTCAGGTTGTGGAAAAGCTGTTTTAACAGTGCTGACGGAATCCCATACAAATTCTCTCGCGCTCCCATGCCCTTCGCGAACACACCTCCGGCTCTCATCGCGCGCCCTCCTTGCGCTACTTTCTCGTGCCTACCGTGCTGCCGGAAGAACTCGCAAGGCGTATCGGAATCGCATACTCGCAAGGGTGTGCGCAACGGAACGTTGGTCCAGATGTGCGTGGGCTTCCTGTATGCGGTCCCGTATTTGCAGTACGTGACGAGGTGCGGAGCTGGTAGATTGCTCATGCAGCGACGCGTGTGCAACCCGTGGGGCTCTCTTCCCCTCGGGTTCTCAATGAAGTATGCTTCGGGCCTCAAGTACCGGATGATCTCCAATGTCCTACGAACTCGCCTGTCCGCAGCACGCAAATCTCGGATGCCTACCGTCTTCGCTTGGCTGTACTCTGTGCAAGGTGGGCTAGCCCAGACTACGTCGAAGTGTCCTGGTCTGAACTGTCGATAGTCCCATCGCATGATATCCTCGCAATGTGTGGGGCCCCACTTGGGCTGAATGTCTACAGCAACTACTTCGCTGTTGGGAAATTGCTTAGTGAACTGCCTCTCGACTGACCCGGTCCCACAAAACAATACAAGAATCTTAGACTGGCCGACTGGCTCCTTCTCAAGTGCTGCGGCTCCGTTGACTGGCGGCAGGGTGCTCTGAGCAGATACTCTCGCGAAAGTTCCTACTTCCTCATCAAACCTCTCCTCTGGCACCCATGGCATTGCTCCGTCTACCTTGAGCTCCTCCGATAGCGTGGTCCATACCGCTCCCCCTACATTCTGGGAAAATCAGAAGACGTCTAGAAGACATCTTCTGAACGTCTTATAGACGTCTTCGTAGAAATGATGTCTTCTGGTTTCCAGAAGACGTCTTCTGAGTGGAACGTCTTCTGGAAACCAGAAGACACTCTTCGGGGAAGACGTGCCGAAGATGTGCGGAATGTCTTCCGGATTTCGGAAGACATCTTCCCGGAAGACATGCAAAGGGCAGTCTTCCCGGAAGATACCCGGAAGATGTTCCGAATGTCTTCTGGGCCAGAATACATTCTGACATGTGTTATCGACACATATGTGATGATTATGCAATTTGGCCACATAGCTACTTCATACCACACGTACACTAGTCGCGTAATCACAAAAGACATTCAGAAGGCGCACGGAAGACATGCGGAAGACATTCCAGGTATCTTCCTAACAACTTCAAGGTTGTCATCATGCTCTGTTGCTATGATACATAATATACGGCTAAGTTAATTGATAGGTCTATCTACACATACATGTACGATTGCATCTATTCAACATACAGACCACTAAGTACGATGCCCGGCGTATTATCACGATCGCCTCTTGCGTCTTGCACCTTTCGGTCGTGAACCATCATCGTCGATGCACTCGAAAAAGTCAGCCTTTAAATCAAATACCACCGCCGTCTTCATCACAGGATGTTTCTTGATTACAACTTGGTGCTCAATTTGAGCCGCCAGGATAAATGGATCAGTAGTGTCCCAAGATGTCTCGGGATCATCCGGGTCGTATGTGTACACCACCTTTGCGGTATTGTCCGGCCCGTACTTCGAGTTTAGCTTGGCAAACCGTTTTGTCGTCGCTTGGTTGAATTCAGGGAACCACTTTCCCTTCACAAGAATGTACTCTTTCGCGGCCAAGTCGACCTTGTAGATGCTATCTACCATGGCGTACCTGCGAGTTGGAGCCACGATACTCTATAGTAAGAATCCCCGAAGACGTCGAGAAGACACGCAGAAGACATTCGGTACATATTCTGCGCACATTCACCAAAACGTAATGCACGGACGCACCGGTCAGTCTCGATTTCCTCGGGCCTTTGATGTTTCTCCAGAGAAAAAGGCTCGGAAGTAACGTTGACAAGTTTTCTTCGTCTTGTCCTGAGCTGCCGTGCGATAGCAAACTCCTCGAACCACGACCGAGCCGAAAGATTGACACACGCGAGGAGGCCCTTCGACGAGTGCCGCTTCATTCTCCGTGAATGGTCTCCCCAGCCAGACCTTGGTTGGGGTCGCTACCGTGCATATGCAACGGCACATCCATCAGGCGAGACCCTCCGGCATGTGCGCCAATACGTCTCCGAACCATATGGTTTTCCCTGCGAATGTATACGTGCACAGTGTCAGGACATGTATTTACCGAAGACGTGTGGAAGATGCCTAGAAGATATATGAAACGTCTTCCAGGCACCTTACGGGTTTCATTTCTTACTTACCTCTTGTAGTAGGTGACGCAGTCGTCGAGTTTTGCCTTCAACTTGCGGTATTGGGGCACGTTGCCATGCATCCACAGCTCCAGCGCTTTCGTTTCAGCGCGGGAGAGTACATGGCGCTTGCCTTGTGTTCCCAAAACCACGGTGTTCGGCGCCCTCAACGGTGCGGTGGTCAAGAACCGGAGCACGGGTGGCCGGGTGGGATTGGTGGTTGCCTCCCGCCGGCGACGAAGTACCGAGATTAACCCTCGCACCACATGTACCATCCGGTACCGCCCGAAGCCTTGCATAACACTCTGAACCGGATATGCATTGTTCTTCACCCACCTTCGAATCTTCCCGTTGAATGATTCGAACACGTACATCCATGTCCCCCGTATTGGACCATACATGAGGAGTTGGTCGGGGAAGTGGGAAAGCAAATGCGTGTTGATGACCAGCCAGTCAGGTGAGCCATCGCGCTCGAGTGACTTGAAGAACTCATCCACCAGATTTTGAAGCTTAGGAACATCCTGCAAAATCACCAAATAAAAGGTAATTAAGGAAGACGCTTGGAATGTACTCGGAACGTATTCGGGATGTCTTCCAGATGTCTTCCGTACCTTACAGTCTACAAGCTCCGAAGTGAGCTCTCTCGTTATGACCGTCAACTGCCCGATCAAGTCTTCAAGCATGTTTTTCGAGTAGCCCTCGTCTCTATCCCAAGACGCTAGCACGCTCATGATGCCCGCTTGTAGCATTTTCAACGCCTTCGTGACACTTGAGCGTCTTCGGTCCGGTGTTCGTGCCGTTCGGACGCAACATCTTCTTATGGCCTTGCCCCCATTTGACCATTGTGATTTGTGATGACCATTTGTAATTAATTAGCAATAATCAAGATTGTTGCATTTGTTGAAATTGAAGGGAAAATGCGAAAGTGCAATTTTACATATGTCATTTTGCTCTACGTTAGATTTCCGATTTTCAATTTTGCCTAATTTGGCTCTATGTTGGATGTCAGTTTTCAGTTTTTGGAATGCTCCATTTCAGACTTTTGCATTTGTCATTTTGCTCTATGTTAGATTTTCCAAATTTCAATTTTGGCTGATTTTGCTCTACGTTAGATTTCAGGTTTCAGTTTTTTGAATGCTTGATTTCAGATTTTACAAACCAATTTCAGATTTTTATATGTGTCATTTTGCTCCACATTAGATTTCCGATTTTCAGTTTTGGCTGATTTTGCTCTACGGTGGATTTCAGATTTCAGTTTTGTAATGCTTGATTTCAGATTCTGCTATTGTCATTTTGCTCTCCGTTAGATTTACCGAAGTCCATGCGCCCGGAAGATGCGCAGAAGACGCTCGGAACGTCTTCGGAACGACTTCCGATGGAGCGTGCAGGCATACATCTTTCATGGAGATACGGGCATGCCGTGGCAACCGGTTCGCACCTTCGTGTTGGCATCTCCGGGGGAGGGTCCTCGGGCTCACTCATGGACTTCGGTATAGGTCATGTCCACAACTTCATCCATCGGGGCCGGAGGTGAAGGTGAAAGCCTTTGCGGATTCATCCGCCTATCCCCATCACTCACAAGCTCCGGAGGACGATGATATGGTTCGCCCGATGCGATTGCATCCCGTATCTTCAACACCATTCCTTGGAGGTTGACGCCAATGGGAGGCTCAAGCAGCCACTTATGTTGTCGAAAGTGCACCGTGCCCGGATCATCGGCCAAGTCCAATGGATCGGAGAAAATGTCCTCCCACGTATGCTCCTTAAAGCCCGGTTCATGCAAGTCTGAAATTGCTTGCACATAGCCAAAAAAACTCTTGAACCGAGAAATGCACATTAGTGGGCTCGGCTAAGCCGAAAGGTGGCCGGTTGCTTTGACGCGGCACGCAAATACGAACCGCGTCCTCATGATCTTCAGCCCTGCGAAAACATTGTGATGGTGAATTCATAGAAGACACATGGAAGACGTCCGGAAGTTGCGCAGAAGATGCTCCACACATCTTCGGTTGTATGCATTCCAAACTGCATAAATGTGCATGATAGATGCATGTGGGTTATGGAGACAAGCAAGCACCTTGTCGCAGGGGAATGCTCATGAATGTAGACGGATTCCCCGAGCCATGCCGTCATCTCATGATCCAGCTCGCGGGATGGCGACACCGTAGACAACCAATCGTGCACCGCTGCCATCTTCCCCTTCAAGACCTCCGGCTTGGATTGACGGAAGACCTCCGCCGCGGATTCGGGGGGGGGTTTAGTGAGCATCGCTCGTTTGAAGGACGACATTTTGGTCTTTGGGGGCGCTTCCCCCTTTTGGAGATGCGCGGCACGTTTACTTGCCATTCTATCTCCTATACAAAGGACACTTGGCCAAGCGCCAAGGTAGTGCGGAGGGCATCCTGAAGACAAACACTGAGAAGACGTTCAGAAGTCACTCAGAAGACACGTGGAAGACATTTCCCGACATCTTCCGGACGTCTTCTTGACTGTGCTTGCGGAAGATACCCCAGATACCTTCTGTACATCTTCCAGACATCTTCGGGGAATATATGTCTTCCTGAACCCAGAAGAGGTGCGGAAAGACGCGCGGAAGACGCGCGGAAGACACACAGAAGACACGCGGAAGACATTTTTTTGACATCTTCCGGACGTCTTCTTGACTGTGTTTGCGGAAGATACCCCAGATATCTTCTGTACATCTTCCGGTTGTCTTAGAGATGTCTTTGAGGAAGACATGTCTTCTGGAAATCTGCAACTTGTAGAAGTTCTCAGGGGCGTCTTCCTCATTTTTTTGACGATCTTCTACGCGTCTTCTAATGTCTACCTAGGGCCTAGGTAGACATTAGAAGACGCGTAGAAGATCGTCAAAAAAATGAGGAAGACGCCCCTAAGAGGGGTGTTAAGACGTTCGGTGGAACTTCTACAAGTTGCAGATTTCCAGAAGACATGTCTTCCTCAAAGACACCTCTGGAGGGTAACAAGATGCACAGAAGATATCTGGGGTGTCTTCCGTATGTTTTTTTTTTTTTTGTTTTAAAGCTTTAAAAATCGCGAAAAAACAAAAAAACATATAAGGTGCACAATATTGGGCATAATTGTGTGGTGTAGGTAGAAGTGCAAAAAAACAAGTGGTTTGTTCGGGAGAGGGGCAAACGTACCAAGTTACTAAGTTAAAACGGCCGACGAATTTGGTAGAAGAAACTGCTCTTGTTTTAGAGCACCATCCCTCCTAGCAACGGTCGAACAGTCGATCACGCGCGCAGTGAGTCGCGTGAGACGTGATGACTGCACGATACCGCGGATAGCAAACCCGGAAAATCTGCCAGCGCGCGCTGCGCTGCGCTGGTGTGGCGCTGGCGTGTGGTCGCGGTCGTGGTCAGGCGTCATCGTCAGCTAGCATTAGCATCGCATCGCATCGCATCGCATCGTCAGGCCCAGCGCAGGGGAGTGAGCACGAGCACCGCACCGCACATCGACATGACCGTTCGAGTTTGAATTTTATTTAACGTTGAAGTGAAATTTGCATCTACCACTTTTACACCTGCATCCAACTCAATTCCACCGCAGCCTCGTTTTCCGCGGACTGCTGCTGGGTGAAGTGGTCCTTTTAAAATAGTTCGTCTAACAGAAAAACGTTGCACAACGCAATACTTCAATAGTGATTGCGGGTGCTTTTCGTGCCTTGGTTTTTTTACGCGCACTTCGGCGTGCTTAGCGTCTAATTGAGGTGTGAACGAGACATGTGTTCTCGCTCGTCCTTTGGACGAGATGATGTTGGTTCGATTCCAACTCACACCACTAGGCCTTTTTGTTTTCCTTCGGTAATCTTGTATTTCGTCTCGTACTATTTTTGCGCTTTACTAACCTTTGGTTTTGCGTTGCGCTTTGTTTTTCAGATCGGCTGAAAATGACCTAGTCCAAAAGGTAAATTTTCAGCCCAACCTCAACACCACAAGTAAAGGTATTTGCTCTATCATCCCCTAGTGTCACACCTAAAAAATACTGCCTTTATGCGTTGTGTTTTTCCGCTTTACTAACCTTTGGTTTTGAGTTGCGCTTTGTTTTTCAGATTGGCTGAAAATGAGCAAGTGGGAAAAGCGCATTTTCAGCCCATCGCCCACAACTAGAAGAGTAAAGGTACTTACCTTACCCTTCCTAGGAATTTGTGCTTGTATTCATTGTGTGTTTTCACTCTACTAAGTGTTGGTATTTTGGTGTGCGTTGTTTTTCAGATCGGTTGAAAACGAGCGAGTGGAAAACCCATGTTTTTGCGTGGTCCAAGACCTATGCCATGTGTGCATGTTAGATGAACATCGTTTCTAGGTAATTAGACTAGTTGTTTAGAACATGAATGTGAAGTAGTTCTAGACACTTAGCTAGTTAGGATAATAATATGTGTGGCCCTCCTTATGATTAGGTTCTTGATTGAAAAGTAATATTGTTAAAGCAATTTTAGTCTCCAAAGCATCTTAGCCTTCCACACAAATAAATAATCTCTTGTCGTGTATCAAACATTGAGAATATGTTTGTTAAGGATGGCGAGAAGTGTATAATGCCATACATCTTGTTTGCACTCATCCTTCTTGCAAGCTTATTTCAGCCTAAAAATATTCCTCGCGAATGCGTACACGAATGTTGAAATTTATTAGACATGCAGAAGGCATTCAGAAGATATCTTCTGAACGTCTTCTGCATGACTTCTGTACATCTTCTGAATTCCGGAAGATGTCTTCTAGATGTCTTCTGGTTCCAGAAGATATCTAGAAGACATCCAGAAGACGTCTTCTACGCGTCTTCTAATGTCTACCATCTTCTGAGTTTCAGAAGACGTCCAGAAGATCTTCGGGGAAGATGTACAGAAGACGCCCAAAAGATATCAAGAAGATGTCTTCCGGGATTCAGAAGACATGCAGAAGACGTTCAGAAGATAACTTCTGGATGTCTTCCCGGAAGATCTTCTGCACGTCTTCTGGAAACCAGAAGATGGTAGACATTAGAAGACGCGCCGAAGACGTCTTCTGGACGTCTTCTGGACCCAGAAGACGTCTCAGAAGACGTTCAGAAGACGCGTCTTCTGGTTTTCCCAGAATGTAGGGTCCTGCGGACTCGTCGCGTCTCTTACGGACCCTAAGCTTCTCTCGCTCCACTCTCTTAGCCTCGATCCTCTCAAACTCCAACAACCCTCGGTTGGGAACACCGGGCCTGCCGGCTCCGTCCCACTCCAGATCCTCTCGGGTCTTCCACTCGTTCTCACTGCGGGGCATTCCTGTCCACTTGACCAGGTACTCTGTCCACCTCCTGCCCTGGCGCTGGCGCGTGCGCGAACGCTCCACCCTCTCGACGTGGGTTTCCTTGCGCCCGCTGACGTCCAACGGAGGAGGGGGAATCTCCTTAGCTCTCTCAACGAAGCGGCTGCCCGACTCTACTGGCGAAAGCCGGTCCACGGTAAACACATCGTGCACTTTCCACTGCTTAGGCGTCTGCAACCTATAGGCCGACGGTGCGCCTCTATCGCTCGCGGGAAGGGCCATCTGCCTGTCGCTGTGAAAGACTTCCAGCACCCGAAGGGGCCCAAGGCGCTTCTTAAGCAACTTCTTGTGCAACCCGCGGTCGCCCGGCTGAGTGAGGTGCGTGGCATCCACCCAAACCTCATCGCCTACTGCGTAACTCCTGGACCTGTGACGCGCGTCGTACTGGGCGATCTGTTGCTGCTGAGCTAAGAGCAGCTTCTCCCTAGCGAGCTGCAACTGGCGAACAAACTGGCGGGCTGTCTCGTGGGCTGTACCCTTTTTTACTGCTGCGCCCCTCCCCCCCTTAGCTCGGCCTCTCCGTGATGCAAGTGCTGCCTCCACGAAGAAGTCCAGCTGAGAGGCCGGAGCGTGACCATACGTCAGTTCAAAAGGGGTGAATCCCGTGACGGCGGAACGAGAGTCATTAATGGCGTACTCGACCGGGGTACACCATAAATCCCAATCGTGCTGGTTGGCGTCGACGTACGCGCGCAACATGCGTTCGACCGTGTGGTTTGTGTGCTCTGCCTGCCCATCACCTTGAGGGTGGTACGGCGTGGTAGAGGCAACCTGGACTCCCATCAACCGATGTAGCTCGAGATGCATCTCATCCCTGAAGCGGGAGTCCCGATCACAGACGATCTTCATGGGAGCGCCGTGCAAACGCCACACTTGGTCGAAATACATGCGCGCGATCTGTGCAGCTGAGCTGTCAGCGTAAAGCATGGGAACTACGTGCACCATCTTGGACAACTTGTCCGTGAAGGTAGCAAACGCGTCGTACCCTCGCTCTGTGCGGGGCAGCCCAGTGACGAAGTCGATACTAACCACTTGCCACAGTCTTACTGGGACTTGCAGGGGGTTAAGCTGACCGTCTGGATACCCGTTGCGTGGCCGGGTCTGTTGGCACACGACGCAGGATTTGCACCAGTCGGTGACATCCTTGCTCATGCGTGGCCACCAAAAGCGACGGGATACCCTGTCCAGTGTCTTATCCCTTCCTGTGTGCCCTGCTGCTGGGGACTCGTGTGCTTCGCGCATCACCAGCTCTCTGAGGGGGGAATCCTGAGCTAGCACTAGCTGATACCGCCCTTCTGCCACTCGCCATATCATGTCGTCTACCATGCGAAATGTGTCTGTCCTCTGATGTGGGGCTGCGATCAGTTCCTCCTTCAACGAGCTGAGGTACTGGCTGCGTTCGTATTCCGCTTGCAAGGCGCGGACGAACTCATCAGCCTTCAGTGGGCCTGATGCTGCCCTGGCCCTTGCTGCAACCCCTGTAGTGACTAAAGGCTCGTCGGGTTCTGCCTCACTGTCCTTTCGCGCAGGCGGCGCTCGGGGCTTTGCCCTGCTGGCTGCTGGGGCCCACACCAGAAGGACCGGCCAGCGCAGCGGGGGTCGACCTCCATCAGGGGACTCGAAGAGGTGGTTGGGACGACCTTTTTCGTCCTTCGTGTCAAAGACTTTGACCGGATGAAGCCCATACTTGGGGTGAATCAACCGTCTCCAGGGGGCGTCATAGTCTGGCAGAAGGAACATCGCCGAGGTGTTTTCCGGATCGGCGCGCCACTCAGCAAGGAAATGCCGAAGAATTCTTTCTATCAAGTCTGAATCCTTCGTGTAAGGGGGGTTGCACCAAACGTGTTTCCCGCGCCACTTTTCCTTCAAGCAATCGGTCCAATAGGTGTCAACCTGCCGGTTAACGCCCATGGAGTCGCAACACGCGTCAACGTCAAACACCCCGTACTGGGCCGCTATCTCCTCAAAGCGCTCCCTGATCAGCTTCCAGTCCTGGCGATCTACGACCTGGTCGTAGTGGGAGCTACTTTCTGGGGGCTTAACGGGCTCAGGTACCTTTCCGGCTGCCTTTGGATGACTCTGGGCCTCAGGGTGGGGGAACTTCGGGTGACTCTGGACTTCTGCTGTGGCCTGTTCCCTAGCTCGGTCTGCTCTGGTCATGACTGCTAGCGATTCGGCATCCCTCAAGGATTTCTCGCCTACTGCTAGGGTGGCAGCTGCGTCCAGCCAAAGGGCCGGCGACTCTACCCACGTGAGCCCATTCAGATGGGTGAGCTCACCAATGACCGGTGCTGGACTGGTGGGAGGGAAGGACTCGTCCTCGGAATCACTATACTCGAAGGTGGCGCCTAAGACAGATGTGGGATCCTCGTCCCCTTCGCATCTCTTGCCTTTCGGCTCAGAGTACTCGGGTCCATCAGATCCATCGGTGGTGCAATCCACTGCCCCGAGGACAGAGGTAGGATCCTCGTCCTCTTCGGACCCCTTGCCTGCCGGTGCGGAGTCTCTGGGCCCATCCGTGGCGCGATCCACAATCCCTTTTTCCTTCAACCCTTCTCTGGCTGACATTTCCTGATAGTCTGGTCGCCGGGACTGCGCGTCTGGTACTACTAAACAGCGCCCTGGCACGTGCTCCATCTGATGGACTCCTACCTCTACCAGGTCCTCGTACCAGCGAGCCTGACGTCGGCTGAGCTCCCTAGCTGGGGCGAAGAGCCACTGAAGGGGTTTATGGTCTCCCATGAGCTTAAATGATGTGAAAATCAGATAATGTCTCCAGGTGACCGTGGTGCAGTGATGGATGGCACAAAGCTCCCGTTCCCCAGCGTGATAGTTCTGCTCTGCGCTGGAGAACTGCCGGCTTTCAAAGGCCAAGGGCTGTAAGCCTCGTCCCTGATCCTGCATGAGTACACCCCCTAGTGCTACTCCACTGGCATCTGTCTGCACAAAGAAGGGTCTGGAGCCGTCTGCTGCACCCTTTTGATCGGGTAGGGCCAAGGCTGGGGAGGAGATCAAGGCAGTTTTTAGCTGTTTAAATGCTGCCTTTTCATTCTCGCCCCAGGTCCAGTCCACGCCGGATTTGGTGAGGCGGGTCAACGGGTACGCGATATCTGCGAAGTTCTGGATGTACCTCCGGTAGAAGCCACACATGCCCAGAAACTGTCGCACGTGTGTGACAGTTTCTAGGTCTGGCCAATCGCGTACCGACGCAACCTTATCCTGCTGTGGACGACATCCATCCCGATCCACCACATGCCCTAGGAACCGGACTGATCGCTTGCACAATTTGACTTTCGACTTTTTGAGGTAGACTGAATTCTTTCGGCATGCCTCCAGGACCTGGCGGAGGTGGTCGAGGTGTACCTCATGGGCGCTCTTACCCGGAACCTCAGCCGAGAAAATCATGATGTCATCTACAAATACTTTGCAAAAGGGTAGGTGCCCGAGGTACTGTTGCATCATCCTTTGCCAGGTACTTGGGGAGTTTGACAATCCCATAGGCATGACCAACCACTCGTACGCTCCAAAGTGCGTAGTCATTGCAGTTTTCTCCACGTCCTCTGCTTTCATAGGGACCTGCCAAAATCCCCAAAGGGCATCCATCGTAGAGAAGACGGTAGCCCCTTGTAGATCATCTAAGAGACTCTGGACATCCGGGAGGGGGTACTTGTCCTTGACTGTGATCTCATTGATCTGTCTGTAGTCAATGACTAGACGCAACTCCTTGGGATTACTCGGCTTGGGGACCATCAGCACAGGGCAGCCCCACGGAGAGGCCGAGGGTCGTATGTACCCTTTGGCTAAGAGCTCATCTAGCTGTTGCCGGAGTTGCCGCAACTCCTCCTGCGACAGCTTGTACCCTCGCCGGTGCAAGGCGTTCCCATTCCAATCTGGCCTGAGCCGGACGCCGGACTTGAATTCCCTTGACTGGACTGATTCCGGCAACTCTGTGCAAATGACATCTGCGAACTCCTTTTCCAGGTCCCTAAGCTGCTGCCAGATTTCCGGCGACACCGTCTCGTCTATCTCGTCCTCCGGCGGTTCCGGGGAGGCCTGAGCAGTCTGTGGGGCTGGCGGCGAGGTAGTACCTGGCGGGGCGGCCGGTACCGGCGGGTCTGTGGTCTGCGGAGCTGGCGGCGGGGTAGTGCTGGCGGCACGACTGGTGCCGAGGCTCGCGACTTCTGACTCTGAGGACTCGGGACAGTGGGGACTTTTGGTCCCGGTGGCTGCTCGGTGGAGGGGCCACTTTCAGCACCAGGCTGACCGACTGCTGCGACCTGGTCACGCCAACGCACTCGCTTACGCCGTGCTCGGGGTCGTCGCTCCGCGACCAGACCCCGGCCCTGCTGGAGCGCCGCGGCTGCCTGCGCGTGCCAGGTGGGTGGCTTCCCGGCCGCGTGATCCTCTATCGCCTGCCTACGCACCGCTGGCGGAAGCAACGCAAATGCTCCGTTCGCCTCCTGTTTGCTAGCGAAAAAGCTGAGAGGGTCAGGGTGATCCCCGGCCTCGTCGACCGTGCTCGCAAATCCCTGTGGCCTAATATCCTCGACCACCGCCCCTTCTCTCTGCAAATGACACGCTCCTTCCACGTCACTGTAGCCGGACTCGGAACTGTCCGAGACCAACCCTCCCGGCCCCTCAGACTCCTCAGCTCCGTCCGGCACCGCTGCGCTGGGACGCACGCTGACTTCACCATCCTCGGACCCGGAGGAGGGTTCGGACGCTAGGCCTGCTACGACATCGTTGGGGGAATCTTCGTCGGAGTCTCCCCCCCCCTTGTTGCAGGCCAACGCGCCAAAAGTCCCATCGGGGCCGAGGTAGACGACGAAAGCCTGCCCCTCTCTGTTTCGGAGGGTCCGCAGGTCCCGGCGAGCCCGACGTTGGCTCAAAAGGACTCCCTGTACCAGTGCCATTGCCGTGTCCTTGGACCGACTGGGGTCCGGTGACCCCGGCGAACAGCCGGTGATGACGACCTCTTCCCTGCCCTTGGTGAACCGGACCGAACCCCAGTTCTTATAATCAGCGTAACCGGGGAAAGGTTCGCCAGCCAAGGACCTCCCAGGATGACATCCACCTTGAGGTCGAGTGGCATTACCCGAAGCTCAACCTGCTGGCCGTAAGACCCCTTCGACGTCTCAGCAAGGAGCTTGGGCCTGATGCAGGAATTAGCATCATATGTGGTGCCGTCAGCCACTCGAACTCGCATGGCTTGCTCGTGGCGCACCGGCTTGACGCCGGAGAGCCTCTGCAGTGTACTCTTTGCGATGATATTGGTGGATGCTCCCGAATCCACTAACACCTTGACTCTGACGCCCGCAATCCAGGCCCAAAACAGCAACAACGTCGGTGTGCGACTGTGCCTGTCGAAACTCCTCGGGCGCGCTCCCATCGAGGACACCGCTGCCAGGGACTCACACCAGCTCGGGCTGATATCGCCGTCCTGCATTATGCAGTCCAGGCGGGTGACTGACGTTTCTGCGTCGGAGTCACAGTCCGGGAGGCAGTAAGTACACGCGTCCGCTAGCAGGCCGATGGCGACTGCTTTCTGAACTGCACTGCGCTCCGGGAAGTCTGGGGGGGACACCGCGACTTGGACTGACGCTGCAGCCAGTTTAGCCGCTATGTGCTTTATGACTTGCTCGTCCCGGTGCATCAGCTCATTGTCTTGCTGAAGTTCCCTATACTCCCTTTCCAACTCCTCCTTTACGAAGGCGTGGAAGTCCGCATGGCGTTCTGTTGAGGTAGAAGCCGGGTCCCTACCCTCCAACTCGTACCTGCGCTGCAATCGAGAGGTTCGAAGCGCCTTGTCTTGAGGAGTCAGCCATGGTCTGCGTTTCGGGCCCAAAGCCTGGCGAGCCCTGCTTCGGGTCAACCACGGCCGACTGGGCTTTGAAGTTCTCTCTGGTGGTGAGAGTTCTTCTCCCTCGGCAGGCTTGGGTTTGGCAACGCGAACAAACCGTCCGAACTCCTGATCCAAGATGGCTTTGCGTCGGCGATTGAACTCGCGCACCCTGACGAGCCGCTTCAAGCGCTTATCTAACTCTTCTCGATTCAACTGGGGCTTACTAGTCGTGGGTCCAAGCTTCTGGCTCATCCGCCTTTGCCCTGCCCTCCCAAGCGCAAGGGACTTGACCGGCCGGACCTCCGACTCTTCCAGCTTTAGATACCTTTCTAGCGCCCTGATGGCGGAACGCAGGCGAGCACTTGGCTGCTGGGCCTGAAAGGCTTTCCTAACTCTGGGGGGTAAACGATGAGCTCTGAACTTCCAGTGCCCGCGAACTCTCGCAACATCCGACCCCTGGTTCTCCAGGTGCTGTTGGTAGACTGCCCGTGGCTCAACTGTGTGGCTCGACCGGTTTTTACCCCGGGTGTCCGCACCGGTGATCCCACAGAGCAGCTCCCACGGCTCCTCGGGACGCGGAACTGAGGCGGTTGCTGGGGTTCTGGCGGACTGCCAGAAGTTTGCCTGCTCTCTTTGGACGCGCTGCTCGACCTGTTCCCGCTCAGGAGGCTCTGGGCTTTCCGTGCGGGTGGCGGCTAGCATGTCTAAACCTTCCTGCTCATACCTCTCGACTCGACTTTGGCTCTTGAGGTGGCGCCTGGCGCTGCCACTAAGGTGTCTCCCACACCTTCTCCACCTATCATGCAGCACCTGCATCGCTGTGGACGCCGGCGCGGGGCCCTTTTGTCCCCCTGACCCCGCAGTGACGGGGCCCGCGCCCTTTACTGCGGGGAGGACGCCCCGGGCTGGGAGCGTCCTCCTGGACAAAATCCAAACCGATGGCAGCCAAAGCTTCCTCCACCGACTCGTCCCCTATTAACGCCAGGGTGTCCTCCAGGAGGCACTTGGCCCACTCCTTCGGGCGCTGGCTCGCCTGCGGACAGTCGCGGGCATAATGGTCCATGCTCTTGCACAGACGGCAGCCCTCGTACTCTGGGGAGCCGAGTCGTTGCCCTGTGGGTGTCGGAGCGCCAGCGGATGTCGCCATGGCTAGCAGCTCCTCCGTGACATCTACGTGGGCCAGCAGTTGGACCGAGCGGCTCGTCTTATCCTGGCTCTGCCGCAACTCCCGCTCAGCCTCTATGGCCCAAGTCAGGAGTTCGTGGCGGCCTTTACTGGCCGTCCGGCTCAGAGTCAGAACCGAAGCGCCTTTCCTCTCGGCTATAAGGAAGACCTTCCTCCTTATCTCCGGTATCAATCCCGTAAGGAATATCTCCAGCAGCCCCTCTTCCGGCACCGGAGAGGTGAGCTCGTGGGCAGCCAGCATGCTCACGATGTCGTGAGCAAGGTGCACCCCGTCCCAGAACTCGCGGACCGTGCGAGTCTGTCTGTCCTGACTTTGACGCACGCGACGCAGGAACGGACCGATCGACGCCATTTCCCCCTTGTCGGGCATCACCAGTTGCGCCAAGGGAACCACTATGACGTCCAAGGTGAGGTTCTTACCTTCCCGAGCCTCCGTCAACACCGAGGAAAGCTCGCGGTACTCGGAGCTGAGTTTGCCGAAGCAGTGTCTGGCCACTTCTGACAGCAGGGAGTGGTCCGACAACACCTTCTCCTCACCTCCGCTCTCTAGTGGTCCCAGACGCGCCATCTCCATGGCGTAGCGCACCGGCTCCAGTTCCCGAACCTCCCTGACTTGCCGAACAAATCGGAGGAGCCGACCAAAGACGTGGGACGACCCCTCCACCTCTGTGTGGTATTTGTCCACTGCCTTCTCCATGGCTCTGGTGGCCTCCTTGAGCGTGCTGCTCGTCCTTACGACTGTAATGGCTCCGGGGCTCCCTGTAACGAGAGGAAGACGAGAAGGTGAACTGGCTGTCGCCATCCCCGTCTTCGCCATCGCCGCCAGGGTCCTCGTCCGGACTCCCCGGGCCTCCCGGCCCTCCAGGGTCACCGCCCCCCGAGCCACCAGGACCACCATGACTGCCGGCACCGGGCATCTCCGAAAGCTCGTTTGGCTCCGAGTGCTCCAGTTGAGGGACCATCCCCCCCCCGTCTCCCGGTGTGTCTGCCGCCTTAGGAATCGGAGGTGGCATCACAGCCGGAAAGTGGTCGAAAGCACCGGGCCACACGTCCGCGGCGCAAAACCCACACACCGGCAGGTACACCTTTTTCATGAACGCCACCACACTTCTCTTAGCGCTCGCCCGACACGCCCACATACGCACCGGGCTCTCCTCGTGCCCGCACCCACAGCGAGCGCAGCTCTCTGCGACGGACGCCAAGGCCGTCGTGAGACTGTGAATCACCTGGGCCCCGAGGACCCTGTCCTCGTCCGAGAACTTTGCCTTCAGGCACTGCCTGATCTGGTTGGAAGGGTGTAAGCACCCGGCGACCTGACCAAGGGTGCGATACCTACGAGCAGCGTCGTAAAACAGGCGCTGGGCATCGATCCCCGAGGTGGCATACCCGACCGACCACGTGCTTCCGGAGGGCGTCGCAGACCTGTATAGGAAGGGAAATAAAGTCCCATGAGTGCGGTGGAGACGCTGTCACGTCCGCGCGCGACTCCTCCGGAGGGCTTTGAACGTCCCGGTTCTCGACGTCACAGGTGACGACGGAAGCCGGCTCTACCAGCTCATGTCCCTCTCGGGAGATGGGCGTCTCCTGAACCGGACTCGACGCTGCCGCTGAGGGCCCCCGAGCGTCTGACTCCACGGGCCCTGGGGGCGAGGCCTGAACCAGGGCGAGCCTTTGGACTTGTGACTCTATGACCGCCTGCAGCCTCTCCTCCAGCTGGGCCTCGGCTGCCGCTCGCCGCTCCTCGGCGGCTACCTGCTGAGCGACGCTCTCGTCGACAGCCAACTGCCGGGCAGTCTCCCGGGCTTCTGCGGCCAGCCGGTCTGCAGCCCAGCGCTCTTCGACAGCGCGTCGCTCGGAGACCCTGCGTTCCTCGGCAGCGCGCTGATCGGAGATCCTGCGCTCCTCGGCGAGCTCTTTGACTCTCTTGGAGTTGCCGAGACAGCTGTTCCAGGCGAGCCTCGGCAGCTGCCTCCCGAGCTTGCGACTCCTTCTGCCAGGCTTCCTTCAGCTCTTGCAGGTCCTGACTGTTCCTGCTCGAAGTGGACTCCGGGGACGACGACGTGTTCCCTGAGGAAGTCGGACCGGGGTGCGGGACCGATGGTGCTCGACTGGGCTTCAGGGTAGAAGTCTTCCAAAATTCTTTACGGCCCGTAAACTATATTTCCGCTGGCCCGCTTTCGGCCAAAACGGTCAAAGAAGAACAATGCCCGCCGCAGGCGCGAAATTTTGAAATTAAGTATGGGGGTTTGATAAAAAGTGGCATAAAATGCCTATATTTTTGGCCGAAGTTTGGCCGGCTCATGTTTTTGTGCGGCCCGGGGGCGAAAGCCCCGTCGGCCCGGTTTCGGCCCGGAGCGAGCTTCTGCGGCCCCGGGCCGGCCCGCCACGGTAAGACTTCTACCCTGCTGGGCTTCCGGGTGCGAGGCACCGGGCGACTGGGGCCGCTCGGCTTAGGCGCCTGAGTCCTGGGCCTCGGACGTTTCGCGGGATGCTCTTCCTCCGATGAGGACGAGAGGGGAGCAAACCGGTTCGACCAGTTCCCACCGGGGGCTGCGGAACTCGGAGGTGCTGCACCTGACTTCCTAAGACCCCTGTGTGACTTCCGGGTGCGGCCGCTCATTCTGACGGCCGCGACGACCGCTCTCCTTACCTCCTGGAGGTCCGCCCCTTGGCGTACCAGCTCCCCTGGTCTGCCGGCGTTGATGGCAAAGACAGAGAATCTACACCTCTCAAGGGAGTTGTGAGGGTCCTCGCGCTTTTGCTGCATCAACACCCTGGACTCGGAGACTGACTGCTGGTGGATCTCCAGGCGATAAGCGCCGTCCTCGGAGAGCCCATAGTCCTTGAGCTGGAACCACATTAGCCCTGACAGCGGGTGGTCTTTCCCCAGGCGCTTTAGGCCTCGACGGATGTCCTGCCACATAGACTCCTGGTCGGAATCCGAGCAAGAGCTGACACCGGATGAGGTTCCCGCCTTCCTTACCGGACGGCGGGCACTCGTTCCCTGGGACGAGTCCGAGCTGACTGGGGTCGTCCTGGGGAGCCGGCGCCACTCGCGAAGACACCTCCTACCCATCTGGGTCATCCGGTGTCTCCGGGCTCCAACCCACCAGGTGCTCCTCTCCTTGGCGAGCATCGTCTGCTGGTGCCATGCCATGAAGACAGCTCCAGCTTGACGTATGCCTCTGCGCCACAGACCCTGTGTCTGGACGACATGCTGGCGCCATGCTGCGAAAGAGGACTCGACCCGGCGCCGACTGCCTTTGTCAAACAGGCCTTGAAGTTGGGCGACCTGTTGGGTGACGTCATTCCACGCTTGGAATGCCAGGCGCTGGAGCTCGCGCTGATGCGCTGACTGGTCCGTCCTGGCCCTCCATGCAACCCACGCAAGCCGCGCTGTTGCGCGCTGACGAGATGGCAGGGAGACTCTCGCACGTCGTTGCGCTGAATTCAGCGCCCAGGTGCTCCATTGACGGAGGGCCAATGCGAGCATGGACTGACGTCGCTCTCCTCGCCAAACCGGATTGGGCTGGATGCGAGACTCGCGCCCCCGTGACTGGACGACGTCTAGCTGCTCTGGGCGCCGGACATCATCAGACTCCCCTTCTGCCGGGGGACGCCAGTCACTGGCTCGGTAAACCTCAAAGCGCCCTGGGGCACTGATGAGATTCCCTTGCTCGCTCCCCACGAGGGAAGAGAGGGAGGATGCTGCCGGTCCCGACGTCGGTTCCTGACGGACTACCCTACTACTCGCACTCCTGCCGGACGCAGGGAGTGGGGAGAAGGGAGCTGCCGAGGGGTTCAACCCCTTAGCAGAGCGGTCCGAGTCCGACCCGGAGCCGGCGCCTGCCGCCGGCGGTGCCGGAGCCTCGGGCGACGCACGCTTCCGGCGCGCCGGCTGCCGTAGCGCCGAGCTCAATGCGAGCTCGGACACTGGCTCGACCTCACTGACCCTCGCTGGTGAAGGGGTGTTTGGTGGCGAGGCCCTGGGGGGCCCACCAGACAACCCTGGAGGGGCTCTCAGGGGCGTGCGCGCCGGTGTAACCTCGAGGGTTTCACCGACGTATTGGCGCGCAAGCGCGCGCCGCACTCCCCCCCCCCTCTCACGGGAGCGCCAATCCCGGCTGTCTGACCCGCCTGCTGCGCCCCAGAACTCCCCAGAGCCTGGGCCGGCTGGCAGGTTCGCAGCGCGAGACCCCGACCGACCGGACCCCACGGCCGAGCCGGGGGCGGCGCCGGCCCGACCCCCCCCCACGCCGGCCCGACCGACCGAGGCATTCCTCCTCATCTGAATACATGGGCATAGTATGCGTGCTATGCGTGAGATTCAATCTAGCTAAAGCCGAAAGTGTACACGACACACGTGGCAACTAGCAACCGCCGATCTAGAAATTTACCACTTGCGCCCGAGCACAAGTGGCCACACCGGCCGAAGCGCGGAGATTTCTGGAAAGGAAGATCCTAGAAAGCTAAAGCCCCATGGGGGACATCAAACGTTGCACGCCCGCAAATTAACCAATTGAAAAGTGGTTGGTATGGCAACTAGCACCCGATCCCAGGAATACGCCACTTGCGCGCGAGCACAAGTAAGCACACCGGCCGAAGCGCGGAGATTCCCGAATAGGGGGGACTAGAAGGCTAAATTAAAGGTAGGGGAATTCCCGAACCAACCCCGAATTTCAGCAAAGGCTCACGCAAAATTGAAAAAATTGCGCAGCGCTTCCGCCGCGAAGGGTCGAAATTGCCGAAAAACGGAGGCGATTCGGATTTCCCGCACCTGCGAGTCCAAAAAGCACGTATGCGTGCTATGCGTGTATGCGTGCTAGGACTAAGGCAACGCTCGCACCTTAAAAGATTGTCGTCGAGCTAGATTTCTCCACACCGACGCGGCTCCAAGCAACCTGGAACCCTCAATCCCACACACCACCGCGCAACAAGAACGAGCGCACAGGCATTCTCGATTTCGTAGTGCAAGTACTCGCTAACTAATCGCACAAGGCGGGGCGGGTTGATCAGAATTTGCGCAAGAAGGACAAGGAAGCTACGTGAAAACACGAACTAATTACCATTTTGTAGGAGTCCACACTTGACTTCTTCTCTTCTTTACGGTTTCGGACTTATACTATTCTACACTTATTAAACGACCGCACGAGGTATGCTTACGATTGGTCAACTACAAGACTTCGGTTTCGTAAATCTTAATAGTTATGCTTATGCTTTCAAGTGTATGCTTTCAATACACAATATACAGCGGATACGGCTCTTACTTTTTATGTTACAATTCTCAGTTCAGTTCACCTCTCCGAAACGGGTTACTCTTAGAGTTCTTATACATTCAGGAACTCTTTCCATAACTCAACTGTACTGAGTACTCCGTACAACAGTCTAGGCACCTCACATCAACATCATTCTGATCGGTCCTACTGTACTCCGTACTGAGTACTTCTGCGTTTTATACTTAGCCGTTTTTCTTGCTCTTGTGCTTGCCTCCTAGCACAAATATCTAGATACGTTTGCCAAAACGATGCTGAAATTCACTCAAAGAGAAAGCCAGAGCATAGCTGGAATTATTCCATACGATACACTATCGTATGGAATAGTTACAGGTAGTATTTTATATACTCTCGGAGTCTCGGTTTTACTGGTTTTCGGGTGACGTGGGGCGACAGGCCGGGATCGGTCTCGGGTCTGGAACCGATAACGTGACACGGCGACAACATCCTGCCGGTGTCAAGTTGACTACGTGTCGATAGT
>LGRX02009755.1:0-30794 GCA_001247695.2 Cymbomonas tetramitiformis | reverse complement strand
GCACCATCCCCATATCACTGGAACTGAAGATTGAAGGGGGCACCATCCCCATAAACTGGAGCTGGAGGGGCGCCATCCCAAGAACTGGGCATTGCTGACTGAAGGGGAACCATTCCCAAAAACTGGCACTAGGACAACTAGACAGTCACCCTTTAGAAGGGGTGTTGGAATCTGCAGTGTCTGCTGATCAGTTTGATGTAAAGCATGACTGTCTAGGCCTTGCACAGTAGTCAGGATGCTCAAACCCGGAAGGAACCCTAAAGAAACCCTATGAAACCCTTAGATCTAGATCTAGATCTGCTGAACTAATCGTGGCCGTTGGATCATATGATGACCATCGGCAAGACACAGTGTGTAATAGTTCGTCGGCCCATCGTAGACGTGTCACTGCAGTCGTTATGAACTCGACAGTGGCACGTCAGACTCTATTTAGTGAACTTTCACTTAGACTGCCCAATCAGTAATGATTGAGCGCTAAAGTTCGTGGCGTTTCAAGCTGCGAACTGCTATATCTTTTGAGAATGAAAGTTTACGCTCGCTTTTTGCAAATAACCCTGTACTGAATTCCAAAAGTTGCCGCATACCACCCACCTGGTCCTCCTCTCGGTCAGCTCCCCTGCAGAGTCCAACTTCGCCTTGTACACAGCCACCATGCGCATAACCTTCTCACCAGCAGGTACCGTCTCCACCGGCAAGATTGCCTGCTTCACGTCGATGAGAGCGCACTCCTCTCTGTGGTCCGACTCCTGCCACTGCACTGAGTCAGGTCCATTCACCAACTGAACCCATCCTTTCGGCTCCGTCACTCCAACACGCAACCCCGCCAGTTTCTCCTCCTAAGCCGCCAGAGCAACATGACGGGTCTCAAACCTCACGCGAGCCTCACCCACATCAATTGCTGAGCCCCTCACTCCAGCATGACGCTCTAATATCACCTGGAACGGCAATACATGGTCCTCCCGTGCCGTAGCACACACTGTTGGGATTCTATACAGGGTAGTTTGCAGAAAGCGAGCGTAAACTTTCATTCTCAAAAGATATACCAGTTCGCAGCTTGAAACGCCACGAACATTAGCGCCCAAACATTACTGATTGGGCAGTCTAAGCGAAAGGTCACTAATTAGAGTCTTACGTGTCACTGTCGAGTTCATAACGACTGCAGTGACACGTCTACGATGGGCCGATGAACTATTACACACTGTGTCTTGCCGATGGTCATCATATGATCCAACGGCCACGATTAGTTCAGCGGATCTACAGATCTAGATCTAAGGGTTTCATAGGGTTTCTTTAGGGTTCCTTCAGGGTTTGAGCATCCTGACTACTGTGCAAGGCCTAGACAGTCATGCTTTACATCAAACTGATCAGCAGACACTGCAGATTCCAATACCCCTTCTAAAGGGTGACTGTCTAGCTAATGCCAGTTCTTGGGTATGGTGCCCCTTCAGTCTCCAGCTCCATTGATGTGGGGATGGTGCCCCTTCAGTCTCCATCTCCAGTGATATGGGGATGGTGCCCCTTCAGCTCCAGTGGTACGGGGATGGTGCCCCTTCAGCTCCTTATTGATCACCACGAGGTAGGTTCATGACACCCAGTCGCTCTCTGTGTATACGAAATATAGGGAGTGCCAGAGGTTTGGTCATGATGTCAGAGGTGTTGTCATCAGTCCCAGTGTACAACGCCTCTGTGTCCTTGGCCTTGACCAACTCCCTGATGTACATGTTCCTCACTTCAATGTGCTTGGACCGGGAGTTGTTCACGTAGTCAGTGGCCAGGTGGATAGCTCCCTGGTTGTCACAGTACATAGGCACTAGTCTGCATATGTCCACCAGTGAGTCCAACACGTTGAGGACATACTTCACCTCCCGAGCTCCCTCTGACATGGCTATGATCTCGGCCTCAGTAGTAGATAGGGACACACACTTCTGGATCATAGACGAGAATATAACCAGACTCCCACAGAGGAAGACAGCGATACCAGAAGTACTTCTTCTGGTTACTTTGCATCCTGCATAGTCAGCATCGGTGTAGATGGAGAGAGGCAACGGTCTGCTTGGTCCAGTGCCACACCCCCCAGGCACTGAAGCAGTGCGCAGCACCAGCTCGTACTCCCTGGTGCCCTTCAGATAGCTGACCACCTGCTTTAGGGCCACAAAGTGCTCTGGACCATATGTAGCGTAGAACCTTGACAAGATTGATACTGCTGCCATACTGTCAGGCCGGCTGCAGCGAGCCACCCACTGCAGCTGCCCCAGAAGAGCTCGGTAAGGCATGGATCCTTTACCATCAGCAGGAGTCAGCGCAGTGCCAGGTGACATCGGCAAACTCGCTGGCTTGGCCTCATCCATGCCATAGGTGCTGATCATCTGAGAGATATAGCCAGACTGAGATAAGTATGCTGTGTCACTTCCCCAGCGCACCCCGATACCCATGACCAAGTCCAGCACCCCAAGATCTTTGCACGCATACTGTGCGTGGAAAGTGGTCACAAAGGTGTCATACCATGACTTGTCATTGGTGGCCACCAGGTAGTCATCCACGTAGGCCAGAATAATGACCTGGAGAGCAGCATCACGGATGAAGTACAGGCAGGGCTCCACGTCACTCCTTTGCATCCTGGAGTCATAGCCCATGATGAAGGCATCAGAGGTGTCAAACCACTCTCTACCAGCCTGCTTCAGTCCATACACTGCCTTCAGCAGTTTGGCACACCTGTGCCCCCCATAGACCAGCCCTCGGGGAAGGCGAACATACAGGTCCTCCTCGAGCACTGAGTTTAGAAAGGCAGTGTCAACATCCATGTGGTAGACCACAAGGCCAAGGTTCAGAGCCAGGGTGATGACGATCCTGACTGATGACAGCTGTGTACATGGTGCAAAGGTATCATAGTAATCCACTCCATACTCCTGTTTATTGCCCCGCACACATATCCGGCTCTTCCTTTTCAGGAGTTGCCTGTGCTTGTCCAGCTTGACCTTGAGCACCAGGGACATGTCCAGCAGCTTCACCCCAGCAGGTACATCCTCCTCGTTCATCATCAGTAAAGCCTTCTTGATCTGTACCAGTGCCTCCAGCTCATCTTGGATAGAGTTGAGCCATTCAGTACAGTCAGGTGAAGTCAGGACCTGAGAGTGACTCTTCGGCTCAGTGACTCCCTCAGGCAGCAGGGAGCTCTGCACAGTGGGTGTCTCTGCAGCCTTAACACCCAGGCACGTGTGTGCAGGTGGAAATTGCACGTCTCCAGCAGGTAGGTCCATGATGGTGAAGTTGGTGAGGAGGACCACGCAGTAGGGTTGAGCATGAGGTGCAATAGCGCGTCCACAAATCATGGCCTCCTCAGAGTCCCCCTTCCCAGTGACAGCACGCACCTCAGTGAACAGTGGATAGTGAGCATTGATGCTCCCATATGTAGGGCAATCCCTCAATAGCGACAGGCGATCACTGCCTGGCTCGAGATATGAGCTCAAGCTCACCCAGCACACATCATCAGAGGTTTCCACCTTCACCACAGCCACAATCTCATCACCACCTTCAGGTAAGTACACACCCTGCTCCAATACAGCAGTCTCCAATAGTGTAGGTGGTGGATCTTTGTAGGGCGCATCCAGAGTGGTGACCATGAAGTTGGTCTTGAGAGGGGTCACTGCAGACGGATCCCATGTGGTCACCACCTTGCCCAGCTTGTCCAACCTCTCAGAGAAAGTGACCATACCAGAGTTGACCACCTTTCCAGACTCATGATCATACAGGAGATAGGCAGACGATACCTCAGAGTGTCCCACATACCTGAGCTCACGTGCTCGGTTACTGAGTTTATGTTCACGAACCGTGGGGTCAATGAAAGGGTAAGCCATACACCCAAACACTCGCAGCTGGGACAAGTTCGCATGCTTCTTCTGGATGAGGTAGTAGGCTGAAGTCCAACCCAGAGACTTTCTGAATACACGGTTAAGGATGTACACCGCATGGCGGGTGGCTAAGGGCCACATGTCCACACCAAACCCAGAAGTCAGTAGGAGAGCTCTGTGTAGGATTTCGAGAGTTTCGTTTACACAAAAGCAACCATAAACTTTCATTATCAAAAGATATACCAGTTCGCAGCTCGAAACGCCACGAACATTTGCGCGCCATCATTACTGATTGGGCGATCTTATGTGAAAGTTCACAAAACAGAGTCCTACGTGTCACTGTCGTGTTCATAACGACCGCAGTGACACTCTTGAGTACAGATGAACTCATTACGCACTTCCCGATGGTCATCAGTGATCTGACGGCCACGATTAGTTCAGCAGGTCTACAGATCTAGATCTAAGGGTTCCATAGGGTTTCTTTAGGGTTTCTTCAGGGTTTGATCATCCTGACTACTGTACAAGGTCTAGATAGTCATTCTTTACATCAAACTGATCAGCAGGCACTTGCAGATTCCAATACCCCTTCTAAAGGGTGACTGTCTAGTTGTCCTACTGCCAGTTCTTGGGAATGGTGCCCCTTCAGTCAGCAATATCCAGTTCTTGGGATGGTGCCCCTCCAGCTCCATTTTATGGGGATGGTGCCCCCTTCAGTCTTCAGTCTTCAGGGTCGGAGTCCTTCAAGTTCATGATACCAAGCCTCTCTCTGTGTGTAAGGAAGGCTGGTAGAGGAAGGGGCTTGGTGAATATGTCCGCTGTGTTGTCCGCTGAGGAGACATACGAGGCTTCCCCTGTCTTGGACTTCACCAGTTCCCGGATGTACATGTTCCTCACCTCTATGTGCTTGGACCTGTTGTTGTTCACATAGTCAGAGGCCAAATGAATGGCCCCTTGGTTATCACAGTACATAGGCACTGGGTTGCAGATGTCCACCAAGTCATTCAGCACATTGATGATGTACTTGATCTCGCGAGCCCCTTCAGACATAGCTATGATCTCAGCCTCGGTAGTCGAGAGTGATACACACCTCTGCATGATCGAGGAGAAGATGAGCAAGCTCCCACACAGGTAGAGTGCAATGCCAGATGTAGACCTCCTCGTTGTCTTGCAGCCAGCATAGTCAGCATCAGTGTATATGCTCATTGGTAGTGCTCCACAAGCCAGACCCAGCCCCCTTGGCACAGAAGAGGTTGTCCGCAGCACCAGCTCGTAGCTCACAGTGCCCTTGAGGTATCTGACAACCTGTTTCAGTGCCACAAAGTGCTCTTGGCCATAGGACGCACAGAACCGAGAGAGAGCAGATACAGCAGCCATGATGTCAGGGCGCGTGCACCTTGCAATCCACTGCAGCTGCCCAAGCAGCCCCCTGAATGGAATGGTGGTATCCTTGCCATCAGATGGAGCAATAGAGCACCCCGGAGACATGGGCAGGCTAGCTGGCTTGGCATCCTTAAGCCCATAGGTGTCAATCATCTGGGAGATGTACCCAGATTGAGAGAGATATGCCACTCCCGGGCCCCAGCGCACACCAATGCCCATCACAAGATCCAGAACACCCAAGTCCTTGCTGGCATACTTGGAGTTGAAGGCTGTCACGAAGCTGTCATACCATGAGCGACTGTCAGTGGCCACAATGTAGTCATCAACATACGCCAGAATGACGACCGTGATGTCAGAGTCCCTGATGAAATATAGACAGGGTTCAACATCACTGCGCCTCATCCTCACATCATAGGCCATGATGAAGGCATCGCTGGTCTCAAACCACTCTTTGCCCGCTTGCTTCAAGCCATACACCGTCTTGAGGAGCTTGGCACATGTCCTCCCCTGATACTCCAGCCCCCTAGGGAGCCTGACATACAGGTCCTCCTCGAGGGTCGAGTTCAGGAAAGCTGTCTCCACATCCATGTGATACACCTTCAGGGAAAGGTTCAGCGCCAGAATGATAACCAGTCTTACTGAAGACAACTGCGTACACGGGGCAAAGGTATCGAAATAGTCAACACCATACTCCTGTTTGTTCCCCTCACACACACCCTCGCCTTGCGCTTCTGCAACTGCTGATGCTTGTCCAGCTTGACCTTCAACACCAACGCCATGTCCAACAGGCGAACACCAGGAGGCACATCCTCCATGTCCATCATCATGAGAGCTTGCTTGACCGTAATCAGGGCCTCAAGCTCGGTCTGAATAGCCTCCATCCACTCATCAGCATCTGGCGCCCCCATAGCTTGTTTGATCCCCTTGGGCTCAGTCACTCCAGGTGGCAGCACATCCACTGAGCCCCCAGCACACGACTTCGCAACTGCTGCTAAGCATGTGTGCTCCGGAGGGAAGTGTACCTTTCCCACTGGCAGGTCAATGTGCGTGAAGTTCGTGAGTAACATAACATAGTATGGAACTGAGCTGGCTCCCACAGCTCGTGCGCATATAATCCCAGCCTCCAGCTTCTCACGTCCAGCATCTGCCATGACCTCAGTAAACAATGGGTAGTTGACATTGAGGTCACCAGTATGCATAGCTGAGCGTACAGCAACAATATGCTTGGGCTGGCCATCCAGATAGTCCCGGAGGCTCACCCAGCACGTCACATCCACCGCCTTCACCTTCAGCACTACCAAAATCTCGTCACTGTCATCAGGCAAATAGACCCCGACACCAAGAATACCATCCTCCAGGCCACTCGGAAGGGTGTCATGATATGCTGCATCCAACATTGTCACCATGAAGTTAGTACTCAGTGGGGCCACTGCAGAAGGATCCCATGTGGTGACCACCTTGCCCAGCTTGTCCACAGCCTCATGGAATCTGACCATACCAGACTTGACGATCTTGCCGGACTCAGGATCATACAGCAAGTAGGCGGATGAAACCTCAGAGTGACCAACATACCTCAGTTGCTTTGCCCGATCACTGAGCTTGTGTTCCCTGCTGTCCGGGTCCACAAAGGCATATGCCAGACAGCCAAATACCCGAAGAAGTGAGAGGTCATAATGCTGCCCATACAACTTGTAGTAGGGGGACTGCTTGTGTAGAGGCTTCTGGAATGTTCTGTTCAAGGTATACACAGAGTGTCGAACAGCAAGTGGCCATACATCCACACCAAAACCAGATGTCACAAGTAGTGCTCGAGCCATTGCTTGCACTGTCCTGTGGGATCTCTCAACACGAGCTTGGTTCTCGTGAAGGTACGGCGACCCATGGCGCTGCTCAATACCTCGCTCCTTACAGTACTGCTGTGTCTGCCCAGCAATCATGGTGGAGTCCCCATCAGTATGTAGCACCATATGGTACTTCTCCTCAAGCTTCATGCGGCTCCTGTGCCTTCTCACCTCGACCAGGAACTCCTCCAGTGCTTTCAGGTAGTCTGACTTCTTCAGAAAGTACACGCATACCCAGGATGTGCAATCATCCACAAAGAGTACGAACCATCGGTATCCACCGGCGCTGTGCCTGAATGGTCCACAGGTATCAGACCACACCAATAATCCAATCTCCTCAGCGCGCTCCCTACCCGTAGGCTTCATAGAAGGCCTGATAGCTTTGGTGAGCCTGCAGGAAACACACCTCTCTGGACAGCGCAATACCAGACTCTTGGTATACTGCGCAGTTGTGATACCCATGGGGACCCCCTCGTCCAGCATATCCTGCATGGTCACGTCACCAATATGTCCAAGGCGAAGGTGTGCAAGCATCTTGGCATCAAGCTTCATCACTGTATGCCCATCCTTGTACACCACAACCACAGGCCACTTGGTCTCCCGGACCCACACTCTGTCTTCCCCACACATCTCCAGGTTCTCCACATTGTAGCATGAATCCAACGGAGCTGAGAATATCTTTTCTCCAGCAGGATATTCATGGACAATGGTGAACTGGGATGTAAACTGCCACCAGCTGGCCGTCTCCCATCTGGGTAATACCAATAGGAACTTGGTGGAGTGAGGTGCCCTACCAAAGTCACTGCAGGCACCTCAGGATGGTATCATGCTCATAAGGCGGGTTGCCATAGCATGCCTCACCTGCCCAGTCCCTTCAGAAGCAAGGGCTGTCAGTGGTGCAATAGTTGTTCAGGACGTGGTTGTCACTGGAGGCAAACAGTTCCAGGGTGAAGGGTCCATGCTCCTCGATGTGCTTCCCAGCCTTCTCAAATTTCCAGTCCGTCTTGTCACGGTCAGAGTCATCATGATATGCCGCACAGGCCATGTAGGTATCCAAAGTGCCAGATACTTGATCCTCATATATGATGTACTGGTTGCCAACCCTGGAGAACGAGAATGTCACCCCCCCACTGGATATCTGCCTGGCTCCAAAATCAACACTGAACCCAGCATCCTCAAGTGCTACCACGGACACCAAGTTGAAGGGCTGCCCAGGGATACAGTGAGCACCAGTGAACTGTAGTCCAATAGCGCGCCCAGTGAACACATCCAGTTTGGTAAATGTGACCGTGCCGCTGCCCTCTGATGAGACAGTACCCGCTTGCACCACACTGAAAGTGGAACGAGAAGTGGCATCAAAGTCATCTCCAAAACCAGCCATTGAGTTGAATATGTGCTTGGGGGCGCCACTGTCCAGCATAGCCACTTGACCACCGCCTGCAGCCAATGGCAGGTCGTTGGTGAACACGTCAGCCTTGCTGTCCGCGGATGCAACACATAGGACAAGCGAGCTGCACATAGGATGCCCCCCTCGCAGGTCACATGTCTCCTCATCATCAGAGCCACTCCCATCTGCCAGATCAGGCGCATCATAATACCAATCAAAAGAGCAGTAACCCGCAATCCCAGGCTCAGTGCCCTCGGGACAGAGGTGGTTCTTGCGAGGCGGACAGAATAGTCCAGATGCCCAATCATCAGAGGGGATGCCACCCACTCCTTCAAGGGGCTGCCACACGTGCGCATCATCCTCCTCGTCCGAGTCCGAGGCATCCACCAGATCAGGCATAACATCCGAAGCATAGCCATCATCACCCGAGTCAACGTTAGAAGCTGTATCCTGAGCACGGATGGAGTAACCAGAGTCATCGCCACAACGATGACAAAACAGCCCAGATGCCCAATCATCAGAGGGGATACCACCCACTCCTTCAAAGGGCTGCCTTGAGTGCTCACCATCCTCCTCGTCCGAGTCAGAGGCATCCACCAGACCTGGCATAGTATCTGAAGCATAATCATCATCATCTGAGCCAGAGGAATCGCTGAGACAAGGCACATAGCTGAGTCCAGATAGTGTGTGACTGGCCCAGGCATGATGGTCAGCAGCAACCCGTTCAGGCGTCGTGAAACCGGCACCAGAGTCACCCAGTGCATGCACATGCTCAGGCAATGGGTGAGAAGAGAAGGCATGTTGAAAAGTAACCTGCTCAATACCATATACCATACAGGCATCCGGTGTGGTCCCATAGGTAGAATCTCCTGAACCTGAAGAGTCATCACCACGATGAGAAGAGCCCTCAGAGTCATAGCCATTGTGATCTGAACCATCACTGCCATCAGACGAGGAGTCAAAGTCCCACTCATCCTCATAGCCATATCCCAACAAGGCCCAGAAGTCCTCAATTGCCTTCACCGTGTCCCGAGTAACCATACTGAGTAAAGTCACCCATGACTGCATCCTCTCAAAGGACCCTCGTACCATGACCGGCTCCTTCTCAAGCAGACGCTGCAGTAGACCGAGCTGCTCCGCCACAAGGTGCTTCGCACACACCATCTTCTCTTGGCACACCACTCTGCCATCAGCAGGAAAGTGAGGATCTTCCAGCACCTTCAATGCCCTGTCCGACACTTCCACAGAGCCACTCATGAACATACTATGCACATACTGGACATCCGAAGTGTACCATGGCTGCCTGGGGGATATCTGATACCCAGGCCCAAGATGTTGCTCCCTTCCTGCCTCCCATAGGGCTTGGGTAGGATCAAGCTTCCTCCCAGGCAGAACTGTGCACAGAGTATCAATGTAGACAAACGAGTCGTACACCGGAGCCACAGGGAAATACCTGTGCTTGTTCAATAAGAACCGATGCTTATTGGGCTGATAGGGGTGTGACTTCTTACCAGGTCTCCTCAACGTAGAGTGCCCTCTCATAGAAGCATCAGACCTCCACCGACAGACCCCACTCACAGATTGGTCCCCACCCCAACAGGGAAAGAACCCTCAGAAGATGTAAGTCCATCCAGAACTGCATAGTAGTTGTGCAGGGAGACACCAGATTGAGACCCAATATAGTCTTCCACAGTGTAACCAGAGATAAATTGAGGCATGTCGTCAGAGAAACAGGTAACCACGCTGTCCAGCTCACAGATTGCATACAGAGCCTCCCCAGAAGCATCCACACCAGGGTCCTGCTGAGCTTCAGTAACAGCAGCCGCACGATTGGGTAGCTTCCCATGCTTCTGGTAGTCGTGGACCCTCTTCATTATCGCGTCCCTCCTCTTGGGATTCCTCTTGAGGTACTCCTCCCGCTTGTCCTCGTGAGTCACAAAGCATTCTTTGGACGAGTGCCCAGTCATATGACATACCGGACACGGAAACTTCTTGAGCATCGCAGTACGCTTCTGCTCTTCTTGCTTACGCCGGTCCTCCACAATTCCAGCACCCGTCTCTGTCGCTGCTGCTGAAGTAGCTATAACGTTGTCATAGTGGTCACACACCGCATCATTTAGCTCCTGGAACGACGGTAGCTTGTTCTTGGAGTACATAGTACGTACAAAGACATACGCCGGGTTCAAAGAATTCAGCACCATAGCCACAAAGACCGCCTCCAGGCTGGCAACATGAAACTTCTCACCGGTCGGCAGGAATTCGCTCGTGCACGCATATTCCTTCACTCTGTCGAGAACTTGCCTCGCATTTAGAAAGCCCGGCAGTGGGGGAGCGAGCGACGCAAACCTCTTCGTGTCATCAAGCAGAGCCTTGACCTGCCTCACAAAGTACGCAGAGCCCGTGCTCCGACGCATTTTAACTAGCTGCCGCCAGGCTAAGACACCGTCCGCCTCCTCGCTGTACGTCTGTACAACCGCATTCGCCGTCTTGGAAGTCACTGCCGATAGAAAGTCGTGAAACAACTGATTCGCTGCCACTGAGAAGTGCTCGTCCTTCTTGATGTCCTCCAAGTCGCGCGCGTCCGATAAGAGTAACGCCAGTGCCCGATGACGCAAACACGGCACAATCTTACCCCGGAACTCCAGCCACTTGCTGTCATTTTCTGCGTCCTGACCAGAATAAAGTTGGTCAGACTTGAACCCCTTCAACATATCCGTCAGAAGCCGGCCCAGAGTAGGGCCGGGGAAATCAATTTACTCATACGCCCGACGGGCGTGGTTTTTTCTTTTTCTTTTTCTTTATCCGTCAGAAGAGGCAAAGGTACGCCCGCAGTACCACCCACAACGTGAGAGTGAACACTGGAACCAGACATACCGGATTCCGCGGCCTCAGGAGACGCAACAGCATTTCCTGTCCCCGCATTCTGATTCGCAGCCAACTGGGGCACTGTCTGTGCCAGGACCTGAACCATTTTCATAAGCTCATTTAAACGCGCGTCTTGCTGCGAAAATAGCTGTTGCTGCCTCTCATCGATAAGAGCTGTCAGCGCTGCAGAGTCCTCCCCAACTGAAATTCCATCTTCCGACAGTCCCTCCGAAATGTCGCCATAAGTAGAATCCACACCCAGTCCTGGCGGGGTCCGCTCCGCAAGCTTGGCCTTGTCTTGTCTCTTACTCATTTCCGAAAACGCGCAGCAAAAATTTTGCGTGATACAACCGTAGGTTAACACTTACTGTGTAGTAAGTGGGCCCAAAACCTGTAGGATTTCGAGAGTTTCGTTTACACAAAAGCAACCATAAACTTTCATTATCAAAAGATATACCAGTTCGCAGCTCGAAACGCCACGAACATTTGCGCGCCATCATTACTGATTGGGCGATCTTATGTGAAAGTTCACAAAACAGAGTCCTACGTGTCACTGTCGTGTTCATAACGACCGCAGTGACACTCTTGAGTACAGATGAACTCATTACGCACTTCCCGATGGTCATCAGTGATCTGACGGCCACGATTAGTTCAGCAGATCTACAGATCTAGATCTAAGGGTTCCATAGGGTTTCTTTAGGGTTTCTTCAGGGTTTGATCATCCTGACTACTGTACAAGGTCTAGATAGTCATTCTTTACACCAAACTGATCAGCAGGCACTTGCAGATTCCAATACTCTGGCCATAGCTTGTACATCTCGGTGTGACCTCTCTACCCTCGCCTGGTTCTCATGCAGATATGGGGAACCATGCCTTTGCTCAATACCATGCTCCTCACAAAATGCTGCAGTTTGCCCAGCAATCATGGTACTGTCACCGTCAGTGTGAAGCACCATGTGGTACTCGCTGGACAGGCCCATGGTGCTCCTCAGGCGCTTCACCTCCTCCAGGTATAGCTTGAAGGCCTTGAGGTAGTCAGACTTGAGCTTGAGAAAGAATATGCATATCCAGGTAGTGGAGTCATCAACAAACAGCACGAACCATCTGTACCCCCCAGCACTGGTCCTGAATGGTCCACATGTGTCTGACCATACAAGATTTCCCAGCTCCTTGGATAGCTCTCTCCCAGTGGGTTTCACAGAGGGCCTGATGGCCTTGGTCAGCCTACAGGCAATGCACCGCTCGGGGCAGTGCTGTACCGGGCTACCAGAGTATTGTGACTCACTGATACTCATAGGAATAGTCTGAGCGAACATGTGGTAACAGACTTATCACCAATGTGACCCAGCCTCACATGTTGTAGCAACTTGATGTCAAGCTGCTCTGTAGTGTGCGAGTTCTTGAACAACACCACCACTGGCCACTTGGTGTCCTCAATCCACACACGATCCTCCCCACAAGGCTCCAGATTGGCCACGTTGTAGCATGACGCCCTCGGTGCAGAGAAGATCTTTGCACCAGCAGGGTATTCATGAATAATATGGAAGCGAGAGGTTAGGCTCCACCAGCTCGCTGTGACCCACTTAGGCAATACAAACATAAATTTGGTGTTGGGAGGGTCTCTGTCAAAGTCAGTGAGGGCCTTCTGGAGACACTGCAGGATGATGTCATGGTCGAAGGGCGGGTTCCCATAGCAATGCCTGCCAGCCCAATCTGTTCAAATTGGAGTGCAACAGAATTTTTGTGGTTTCAGACTTTCAGAATCCGTGACTCCTGCTGCAGTAGAGCCGAATGACACATGTAGCTCCGTGACACAAACAGGATGTACAAGTAGCCACGAAGCGACACGCCTGTTCAGCTCTGTTCCTTTTGCTCTTGCAAACAGGAACTTCACGGGTACCTACGGTACTCTGTGAGGCACACTGCAAATCCGATTTTGTAAGAATTTCTTCACCTGTTTCACCTGTAAACAGTAGAGTAGGTAGTGACTAGACCACTAGGTTGTACGACGGCGATCAAACGACGACAGGAGATCTGACAGCGAAGTCGCGGGGACGGCGTTACGACTTCAAACGACGGCTTCACATCGGCTACGGCAGTACGATTGACTTCACTGTTACTCCTTTGAGGGAGAGGAATGGCTGGAACTGCGAAGGGCAAGTCTACAGAGGATTTCCCTCCCCTCCCGGGGAAGCCAGACATCGGGCAGGCTTCCCCTTCCCCGGCAGCACAGTCCACTCAGGACGTGCTGATGCAACAAATTCTGATCATGCAAAAGCAGCAAGGGGAGCTGCTTGAGATGCAAAGGCAGCAGGCAGAGGAGCATCGCCTGCTGCGTGACGAGCTTCAACGACAAGCACAAATCAACGTGGAGTTGGAGGCGAAGGTGGCAGCGAAGCCTGGGACTTCTGACCCGGACACCGTAGCCAAGACCGCCGAGCAACTTCTGGAGAGAAGGAGGAAGCTGGCGTACGTGTTAGCAGCCTCAATCAACCCGTTCCCGCCGCGGCCGGCTACGCTGACATCAAGAATGCCGCAGTTGTACGACCTGCACGACAACAAGACGTACGATGCTCTCTCCAAGAAGTCCAACTCTTCAATGAAGTACGAGTGCCTGGTTCTGGCTCCAGCGCTGTCTTATTTGCACGACGTGGTGAACGAATGCAACGAGACGTTGGACGCGAACGAGGACTGCGATTTGTCGAACAGCGAGTGGCAGAAACGTTTCCACGCAGTTACCAACTCGGTGCACGGCGTGTACGCGTTACTGTGCAACAGGTGGACGATGCTGGAACTGCGCGGGCAGCTGGAGCAGGAGTCTGGTTCTTCACAGCAAGGAGGATCGGACGCTCTACGCGCAAAGCTGCAGTTCGTGGAGGACAGAGTCTACCAGGCCGCAGACGGCGTGGTGGCAGATGAGGTGTTGCAACAGTGGCTGAACGACTTCGACAAGAACCGCGGCAAGGCGATGCTGAGCCTTACGGCGAAAAATGCAGCGAACGCGGAAACGCGGGTGGTGAATCCACGAGATCGAGACCAGCGCTGGAAGGACCGTAAGAAGTACGAGGAGAAGGACGGTAAGAAGCCTACCGAAAAAGGCGGCAAGGGCCGGGGCGGAAAGCCCGCGGCCGATGTGTGATGTGCGTGCCGCCACCCCGTCCAGCGCAACAGCCCTCTCCGGGCGCTGGGCGGGGAAAACTCACCGTGCAACAGCAGGTGAGACAGCGGAGGGGAGCATGGCGCGCGGCGGGCGCCAGTTCCGAGGTGATGCAATGGATTACTCACGGGGTGAAGTTGAGGTGGAAGCGCGGGCCTCCGCCTCCGTTCGACCACGGGGTGTCACTGAGGGATGCTACACGGCAGCAGCAGGTGTGGCTGGACGCGGAGAAGGAGAGGCTGCTACAGAACGGTGCCTGGACGAGAGCGACGAGAAGATCTCATGTTTCTCGCGCTTTTTTAGTGCCGAAACCGGGTACGAACAAGTGGAGACTGGTGGTGGACTTCCGATGGCTGAACCAGATGGTGTGTGAAAAATCGCGTGAAGATGGAGACGCTGAAGAAACTAAGGAGACTGGCGAAACCGGGCGACTGGTGCTTCAGCTTCGACCTCCAGGACGGTTTTCACGCGCTGGGGATTCACCCGGACTTTCAACGATTCATGCAGTTCGACCTGCAAGGGGACCTGCTTCAATGTTCAGCGATGCCGTTCGGATGGAGCGACGCTCCGAGAGTTTTCTGCAAGTTCGTACGCGTGATGGTGGAGGCTTTGCGTTCTCCACAGGCAGCGGAGGATCGCAGAGAAATCAAGAGACTGCGGGACGGTTCCGCAGTACGACAGCGATGGTCAGTCCGTCGCAGGACCGGTGGTGCTGGCGGGGACGCGAACCGTCACAGCGGAATGCGAGTACTACCGTACATGGACGATTTTCTGGTAATGGTCGACTCTCAGCGAGAAGGCTTTCTGCGTCGAGAAAAAGTTCAACTGGTGCTTCATCGACTTGGCCTACGGCGGAACGAGAAGAAGGGCCAATGGGAGCCTACACAGGTGGTGGAGCACCTCGGGCTGGAGGTGGACCTGAAGCTGGGACAATTCCGTGTAACAGAACGACGGGTACACAAGATCCACACCAAGGCGAAGGAGATCCTGTGCGACGCAGCGAGAAATCGGAGGTGGATTCCTGCCAGGAGACTGGCTTCCTTCACGGGACTCTGCCAATCCGTGTACTTAGCAGTACCAGCGGCGCGGCTCTACCTACGGGAGCTCTACTTCGTGCTGGCAGAGAAACGCAGCTGGGGAGCAAAGGTAAAAATCTCGCGTGCAGCTCGGGGGGACTTAGAATGGTGGTCCAGGCTGCCTGTGATGAGCAGGTGGAACGGGCGCAAGATCTGGAGATCCCCGACGAGAGCGAAGGTGCACACGGACTCTTCGATGACAGCCTGGGGAGGAGTGCTGAACCTGAAGTTCCCCGCGCGAGGTTTCTGGCCAGACGAGATGCGCAACTGGCACATCACACACCTGGAGCTGGAGGCCGTGTACAAGACCGTACAGGCGTTCCTGCAGGAGCTGGAGGGCAAGGTCGTACGGCTCTACTGCGACAACCAGGCGGTGGTGGCGATGCTTTCACACTTCACCTCCAGAAACCCGGACCTGATGAGGAGAATGAGGAGACTCTGGCTGCTACTGGATCTGCACGACATCGAGTTGCAGGCTCGGTACATCCGCAGCGAGGCCAACGTGTGGGCCGACAACCTTTCGCGTTGCGAGGATTTGGACGACTGGCGGCTGAATCGGGACTGGTTCGTGTGGGCCAACAAGCAGTGGGGGCCCTACACAGTCGACCGGTTCGCTTCCGAGATCTCCGCGCAGCTTCCTCGGTACTACGCTGCGTGGAAGGACCCGAAGTGCGAAGGTGTGGACTCTCTGACGTACGACTGGCGGGGGGAAAACAATTGGGTGAACCCCCCGTGGGCGCTGCTGGACGAGGTGGCGCACAAGCTGCGGGAGGAGGGGGCCGCTGCTACGGTGGTGGCTCCGTACTGGCCGGGACAGCCCTGGTTCAGGGAGCTGGAGGCCCTGGCCACCGAGGTGGTGATCATGCCGCAGCGCAGGGACCTGTTCACTCCGAGCAGGCTGGGAGGGTCCGAGCTGCTCGGGCCCTCAAAGTGGGACGCTGTGATGTTCTTCATCGAGGCGCGCCCGTGAGTTACTATGCTGCTGAAGTACGAAGGAGCTCTGCTACGAGTACGACAGCGAGCAAGGTGACCGTGGGCTCGAAAATCGAGGTGTTCTGGAAGGACGATGACTGCTTCTACCCGGGTGTGGTGAAGGAGTTCGACGAGGACGGGAAGGCGCACGTGCTGTACGACGACGGCGACGAGGAGACGCTGGACTTGTCCGAGGAGAACTTCAAAATCATCAACAGCGTGTCAGAGCTGACGGACGAGGCAACGGACGCGGACGGCGAGAACATCGAGCGGATCAGCGGAGGCGACTACGAAGAGTACAAGCGCGGTGGTGCTGTACAAAACTTCCTCACACGCTCACTCTGTGAGCGGTGGAGGGGTGAGTTGGGACCTTCCCGGCTCACGGAACTGGCACTGACGATGCAGAGAAAAGCACTGCTGGACACGACGATGAGCAACTACGGACCGAAGGCGCGGCGCTTCATTTTATTTTGTGAGCAGCACCAACGGCCGTGGCTGCCAGCATCGGAGGCGACGGTGTTGCTGTACATCGCCTCTCTGTTGAAGGACGGGGGCATCAAGTCGGCCTCCTTGCAGCCGTACCTGTCTGCCATCAACAACTACCACGAGGACCTACGTTTTCCTGGACCAGCGAAGGGGCGTTCTGTGACCCGAGCTGTGAAGGGGATGGCGACCATCCAGGCGGAGCTGGCGGTGCAGGAGGAGAACATCGAGACCCAGCGGACGTGGCTGCCAGCGGCACACGTACGACGTGTGCACGAAGCAGCGCTGAGTTTGACTCCGAGATCGCCTGAGGAGCTGCGGCTACTGCGAGCCTTCGCCTACGTGGTTGTTGCCTTCGTGACCTTCGGCAGACCGGACACGGGGACTTCGTTGTCACGGCAGCACGTTCAGTGTGGCGACAGTGAGTTCTCAGTGGTGCTGCTAAAAGAGAAAGGACGGCGGCATCAACTGGTGAAGAGACGCCTGTGCATCCCCTGGAAGAGGGTGGCTCTGTTGAAGGAGATGATCGAGCACTGGGAGTTCCACCGTGACACGGCTTGGAACAGTTCTGAGAAGACTCAACCTGACGCCTACTGGCTGCTACCCGAGGACCCGAAGAACTTCAAGGCTTCAGTGGCAAATGACTGGATTGGTCTGGCTCTCAGCGAGCTGGACTGCAGACCTCCGGAAGGAGGTCACTTTTCTGCACACAGCACCCGGAAGGGTGCCACGACGTGTGCTCGAGCTGTGGGTGTTGCAATGGAGAAAGTGTGCTTCTTTGGAGGCTGGTCACAATTCTCTTCGGCAGTGCAGCACTACATCGACCCGACAGCTCTGAGGGACACAGACATGGACTACTACTTCGCTTGGTTAACATGGTCACAGTGACAGAGATCAGATTTCTTTTGTGTGCCTCACAGTTTCATCTTTGGTTTCATGGCAAATGAGGATTCGAGCAAAAGAGAAATGTTCAAATTGGAGTGCAACAGAATTTTTGTGGTTTCAAACTTTCAGAATCCGTGACTCCTGCTGCAGTAGAGCCGAATGACACATGTAGCTCCGTGACACAAACAGGATGTACAAGTAGCCACGAAGCGACACGCCTGTTCAGCTCTGTTCCTTTTGCTCTTCCCACCGCTCCCGACCCAGAGGACTCTTTCCTTTTGGTGACGTGCACACACAGTCTGGACATCTCATCAAAACTAGAATTTAGAAAGCATTCAAAAAGCACTTTATGCATTTTTAAACACTTTACAAAATCATTTTAATGAAATGTATTGCAGTGCCTGCCTTTGGCAAATGAGGATTCGAGCAAAAGAGAAACTTGCCAAAACATGTGTCAGTTATGGTACAGTAATCATCCAGGATGTGGTTGTCATCAGAGGAAAATAGTTCCAGGAGGAAAGGACCATGAGTGGTGAAGTGAGGCTTGGTGTCCTCAAACTTCCAGTCAGAGCGGTCTCGTTGATCATCAGTATGCTTGGCAACACAGGCTAGATGGGTGTCCAAAGTCTCATAGGTATCCTCATGCATAATATACTGGTTGCCAACCCTGGCAAAGGAGAACACCGCCCCCCCTTTGGACACAGTTCTGGCCCCAAAGTCCACAAGGAAACCTGCATCCTCGAGCGCCACCACCAACAAGAGGTTGAAGGGCTGTCCAGGTATGCAGTGTGTGCCAAGAAGCTGTAGCCCAACCATGCGCCCAGACTTCACATCCTTTTTGGCAAAGGTAACAGAGCCACTGCCAGAGGAGCACACAGACTGACTCTGCACCACACTGAAGGTCTCACAGGCCTCAGTGTCATAGTCCGCATTGAACACCTGAACAGAGTTGAAGATGTGCTTGGTGGCGCCACTGTCTATAACAGCACTCTTGTCCACAGCGGACTGAGAGCTAACACTGCCAGCACTCGCACCACATGCCACCTGAGCATGGCCAGCATCAGGGGCACAATACACACCACATGCCCAAGCACCAGAAGGCACCCGACCACACTCATCACACGAGTCAGAGTCCAAGTCCAGGTCCGTGACGAGGTCACCAAAGGCATCATCACAGTGGTCTTCACAGTGGTCTTCATAGTAGTCACCGGGGACCAGAGTCACAGAACAGAGGCGGTTCTTGCGAGGCGGACCAAGCAGTCCAGAGGCCCAATCATCAGAGGGGGTGTAACCCACTCCTTCAACGGGCTGCCCAAGGTACATGCCCTCCTCCTCCTCGTCAGAGTGCCCAAGGTACATGTCCTCCTCCTCCTCCTCGTCAGAGTCAGAGGCATCCTCCAGGTCTGGCAGAGAATCATCATCACCTGAGTCAGAGTCCGAACCCGAAGCAAGGTCGGGGACGAGGCAATCAGAGTCGCCACCAGCTTGTCCAGAGATAGAGAGAAGACCAGGCATATAGTTGTGCCCCATCGGATGATAAGACCAGGAATCTTGGTCTGCGAGAAGCCGATCATAATTAGGGGAACCCAGCACAGCAACAGATCCAGAATCACTCTCAACGGGCTGCCCAAGGTGCATGTCCTCCTCCTCCTCCTCGTCAGAGTCAGAAGCATCCTCCAGGTCTGGCAGAGAGACATCATCATCCGAGCCAGAATCCGAGTACTCAGGCCAGGCACTGGTGCCCCACCCCTCACCGAGGAATAGCATGCCTCCAAAGTCCTCCACTGCCTGTATCAAGGCCCTGGTGCCCCCCCCGAGCTCAGACGCCCAGCTATGCAGGTCCACCAGCGAGGTGCGCACCATGACAGACTCCAGCTTCAGTAATATGTCCATGTCCTCTGTGGCCTGCCTGATGACATGGAGCTGGCAGAGGATCTTCTTGGTACTGACAGTGTGCTCAACACCACGAGGAAGAGTAGTACCCCTGTCGAGTATGTGGTGAGCACGAAGGAATATCTCCACTGACCCAGCCATCATGACAGAGTGCCATCGCTGCAATCCAGGCTTGAACCAGAGCTGCCTCGGGGAGATCTGGAAAGTGTCACCCAAGTGCTGATCACGTCCATCATCCCACTGGGCTTGTGTCCTCTTCAGGCGAGCCTTGTCGGGGAAGAAGGCAGTGAGTACATCAATGTAGACCCATGAGTCATAAATAGGTACAAACTCAGCACGGTGACGACGGCTGAGCACAGGAGAATGCTTGTTGGGCACATAGCAGTGGTGCTTCTTCTTGGACCTTCGAGGAGAGTGCCGCTCTGAAGACAATTCCACACGAGGTGCATACATAGTGCCCTCATTGTCCCCAGTACACTCACCAGCAGTGTGGGATACAACAACCTCAGGCTCGCCCACCTCTGTCAGAACTGAGTAGTAATTGAAGACGGGAGTACAGAGAACTGAGACTCCACAGGCACAGAGCCTCGCCCAGATATCCAGGGCTGGCACGGGGCCGGGCTAGGAGGCAGTGACTCAGAGATGTTAAGATTACCAGCCTCAGCTAGCCCAGAGCTCAGGTCAGAGTGTGTACCGTCCGGTAATGAAGACTCCACCGGTACAGAGCTTCGACCACACGTCGATAGCTGGCACGGGGTCGGGCAAGGGGTCAGTGAGTCAGAGATGTTAGAATTACCAGACCCAAGTAGCCCAGAGCTCAGGGAACTGGCATATATGTCATCACCAGTCTCGTCCAGACCAGGGTGCAAGTCAGATGGACCAGCCTCCCGAAGAGCAAAAAGAGCTTCACCACTTTCCTCCAGTCCAGGATGAAGTTCAGACTGCCCAGCCGCAGCACCAAGATGTTCACCAGGCTTCGGTAAGCTACCATGCTTCTCATAGTCCGCCACCCTCTTGAGAATTGCCGCCTTGGTAGTTGGAGAGGCCTTCTTGAAGAACGCTTCCCTCTTCTCGACGTTCTTGATGAAACAGTCCTTAGAGGGATGCCCACGCCTGTGACAGACAGGGCACGGGACCTTGACAATCAGTCGTTGTCGTTTCAATTCCTCCTGCTTACGCCTGTCATCAGCAATAGCACCAGCAGTCTCAGATTCAGTTTTGTCGCCAGCGTGGTGCACTGCGTGGGCAGTGTGCGTCACAGCAGCGCGCGGGGCGAGTATGGTGTCGTAGTGAGATGTAACTTGGTCAGACAGCATACTCGCAGTAGGCAGGGACTCAACCATGAATTTGGCCTTGAGGAGCATATAGTCGGGGTGCAGTCGCACAATAGCCATAGCAGAATATATGGTCTCAACTGTCTCCATACACAGAGGTTTGCCAGAAGGTGTAACGCGCGCGTTCACGGAGTACTCGTGTAGACGCCGAAGAGTCTCCTTCGATTCCAGAAACGTCGGAAGAGGAGGAGCAAGGCTCGAAAGTTGATTAGGCAGTAAAAGCAGCTTATCCACCTGGTTGATGAAGTAGACGACACTAGTGTTGCGTCGCAATTTGGATAGCTCAAGCCAGGCTCCGTGACCGTCAGAGTACCGCTCGTAGCTGCGAACGATAGCGTTTGCAGTGCTAGTGGTAACACGACAGAGGAAGTCATAAAACAGCTGATTCGCTTCCTCAAGATAGGAGTCATCCCCCCTCACCATATGAAGCGGAGTAGATTCCGAAAGCAATAGCGCCAGAGAAGGGTGACGCAGAGAGGGCCGAATTTTCGCAAGCCACTCGTCCCAAATTCCTTCCTGGTCAGTTTCCTTGCCAGAAAAGTGCGAGTCCGCGGAAAGCCCCTTAGTCATATCAGAAAGACTTGGTAAAGGACGTCGCCCACCAGCGAGCGACGAATTAAGATGTTGGTCCACAGGGACAGTGGCGCGGGGACCTGTCTGATTAAGGCCGCGAAGCTCGTAGAGCTGAGCATGTATGCCCTTCACCATATCCGTAAGCGCCGAGATTTGCTCTTGCTGACCACTCAGCGCAATATCCCGCAAAGACGACTCGCCCGGCTTCTCCTCAGATGTTGGCGCGCCACCAGGAGGAGACGGTGTCGTCGCTTGACTCTTGCCCTTTGCCATAACGAATTCTCTTACGCGCAGCGGAAATTTGCGTGATAAACAAAATAGAACTCACTTACAAATCGTAAGTGGGCCCATAACCTGTTGGGATTCTATACATGGTAGTTTGCAAAAGCAAGCGTAAACTTTCATTCTCAAAAGGTATATCAGTTCGCAGCTTGAAACGCCACGAACATTAGCGCCCAAACATTACTGATTGGGCAGTCTAAGCGAAAGTTCACTAATTAGAGTCTGACGTGTCACTGTCGAGTTCATAACGACTGCAGTGACACGTCTACGATGGGCCGATGAACTATTACACACTGTGTCTTGCCGATGGTCATCATATGATCCAACGGCCACGATTAGTTCAGCAGATCTACAGATCTAGATCTAAGGGTTTCATAGGGTTTCTTTAGGGTTCCTTCAGGGTTTGAGCATCCTGACTACTGTGCAAGGCCTAGACAGTCATGCTTTCCATCAAACTGATCAGCAGATTCCAATACACACCACTGCTGCCTCCCATTCACCTCCTCCTGACTGCTGCACTGTCACCTTCTCAAACAACGGATAGAATGAGTTCACTGTCAGCTGTGCACAATACTCAAACAGCAACGCAAGATGCTCCACCCGTGCTTCCAGAAACATACTCACCGGTGTCCAAAATGATCCTCCACCAGCACTGTTCAACTTCACTACACCAGTGAACTCATCACCCTTCAGTTCCACGTAGCACGCAAATCCAGTATAACTGTCGCTGTCCCCACAAAAGCTGAAACGAAGTTTCCATCCAGTGACTCACAGTCATATAACGACTTCAACGGTGTCAGCATAGAGGGATCCCAAGACATCACCAACTGTCCATACTTATCAACGCGCTCGTCGAACCGGACCATACCACTTCTGACCACCTTCTCCTTGTCCTGGCTGTAAAGCAGATAAGCCGTTGATCGCTCTTCGTATCCCACGTAGATCAAAGGAGTAGCCCGATCCGCCAGTTTCGAACGCAGGCTTGCGTCGATGAAAGCATAAGCTCGACACCCAAACACTCGCAGCACAGACAGATCGTACTTCTGGTTCAGCACCTGCAAACTAGACTGCATACCCAGCCGAGCCTTGCATAGTCGATTGATCAGATACACAGCGTGCCTCATAGCCAAAGGCCACATAGTCGCAGGCAAACCAGTAGTCACCAGCATAGCCCTCGCCTTCGTCTGCAGAAACTTGTTCATGGTCTCCGCCCTGGCATTGTTCTCGTGCAAGTACGGTGACGTCGTCCTCTGCACGATAGCATTGTCCTCACAATACTGCTTAGTCTTCCCAGACACGATGGTCGAGTCATTGTCAGAGTGCAATACCAGCACGTCCAGGTCGTACACCACCTGTTCAACACGAGTCTCCTCCTCGAGGAACATTCGCCCAGTTGCCCTCACCATCTTACGATAGTCCTCCAAAGCGTCCACATACTCCAGCTTCTGTTTCCAGACATAGAAGTGACACACGTTTGAATAGTCGTCCACGTGAATAGTGTACCCACGATAACCTTTGGTAGATGTCACGAACGGTCCACCATGATCAGTGAACGTCAACTGCCCCATTTTGACGGACACCTGCCTCTTTTCCACCACCTTTCGTACAGACTTCGGGACCCTTCCCCTATCTGTCGTCTGTGATGGCCTCTTCGGTGCCGCCACCTGACACGCCATACAATTCACAGAACAGCTCAACACACTGCTGCTCCTCAACTCCTCAGAGTTCACACCAAGGTCCAACCCTTGAAGGTCCATGACCTCAACATGCTTGTCACAGGTGTGACCAAGCCTGATGTGTGCAATAACCTTTGCGTCCACCCTCGGGACCACAAACTAGTCAAGATACGACACGCCAACAGGCCACGGAGTCCCCTGGATGAAAACACGACCAGGCTCCGACTCCACCAGTTCAGACACGTTGTAGCATTGGTCTGTTCTCGCAGAAAATATCACACTGCCCTTCGAGTACACGTGCAGCTCCTCAAATTTCGTAGTCAACCTCCACCAGGTACCATTCGGCTTGTACGGCACCACCAGCATAAACTTCGTGTTCACAGGGTCCTTAGGAAAGTCCATGAGTATCTTCGTCAGCGGTTTCTCAATGAACATATCGTCGTACGGTGGATTACCTCAGAAGCTCCGTCCCGTCAGACAATGAAGAAACACCGAGTTCACCATAGAGTAGTACTCGCTCACCTGCCGATTGTGCTCGTCAGCACACATATCCAGATGAAAGGGCCTCTTCTCATTGTTCCACTTTTGGAACTCGGTGAACTTCCAATTGCACTTGTCCCTCACCGGACAACTCTCCTTCTTGTCGCACTCCACCCCCGGCAGCGCAGTCTCCACGATGACCTCAGGTAAAACATAAACGTTCCCCTTTCTGCACACGTCATACTCACATAAGTTCTCCTTGTCCTTCAGTACACGGTCCCCGAACTGAGCATACAGACCAAACTTGTCCTCCAGACTCACCGCGGATACCAGATTAAAAGGCGACTCAGGCACGTACTGCGCCTCCACCTTCAGCACGTCAGCCTTCTTCGTCACCCGATTCCACAAGGTAATACTTCCTCGGCCTCCTCCGCGAGACGTCGTCACCTCTCCAGCCATGACCTTGAACGACACAGCTGCTGACGCATTCACCTTAGCGCCCTCAAACATAGACAAGTCATTAAAGATAGACTTCGTCGCCATACTATCAAAGTACAGTTCTCTGTCCGAGTCCACCACAGTCACGGCACACAGGTCTCCTCCTGAAGCCTGTAACGAGTCCTCGTAGTACTCATTCTGCACTAGTGCGTCGTCCTCCTTGTCGCGATTGAACACACCGTACACCCAGGTGTCCTCCAACACCTCACGTGTGTATACCACCTTCTGGTCTGCCACTGTAGTAACTACCGGACAAGCTACATGAACTTCCTCATGATTCTCCAAGCTCCACAGCTCCCCCGCAGAAACTTTTGTACGACGCGGCCTCGCTGAAGTGGACGTTGTCGCCTCCTCCACCGTCGCTGCTGTTGCGTCAGGTGCCTTCTTTGCCGCGATTTTCTTGAGCCTCCACGCATAGTTTTCACGAACTGCTCTCTCCTTAGAAGGATTAAGCTTGATGAACTCCTCCATACCCGCCGGGTTCACTATCCAGCACTTCTCAGCAGAATGAACACCAGAGCACGTAGGACATATCAGTTTCTTCCCGTCATTGACCTTCTTCTCCTCGCTCTGCCTCCTTCTGTCCGCAACCAGAGCTCTCGCCACAGCAACAGTCTCCTCGTCCATAGTAGCCCCCACTATACCCGATGAAGGAACCAAAGATTGCTGCACCACGTTCACAAAGAGATACTCAGACCTCTGCACAAGCATATCAAAAGAAGGACGTCGTTCCTTACTTATATCAGCAACTACTTGCGAGTACTCCATAGGCATAGCCGCCACAGCCATTGCAGTCACCAACACCTCCACAGTTGTAGGATCAAGCCTCGCACCCCCGTAGTTGGCCACAGAACTCATCACGTCACCAAAGTAACCCAACTGCTTCACCGGGTCCTCATTCACGTTCACGGTCAGCTTGCACAACTTCTTCATTGAACCCGCGAGTTGTCCAAACAGCTGCGGCTCCACTCTGCACTTCAGTTCCCTGAACACCTTCAAACCGTCATTGCCACAACGTCGTACGACGTCAAAGGCGTCCCCGGCTGTTATCTGCTTCAGAATTGCTGACAAAATTGTACTTGCCACACTGGCAGAACCAGGCACAGTAATAAAGTTGTCGCCGTCTTCAAACTCTTCGCCCTCCGCGTCGTTATCTCCGTCCTCTGCCCGTGATGAAGGCCTATCTCCTGCCCGTGATGAAGGCTTTTCCTCTGCAGTCAATTTACTATATCCACCCGTTTTAGGCGTAAACAAGTTCAGTCCTCTGATATCTGCAATATCTGACACTTGATAGTCACACACCAGTTCAAGCAGCTCAGGATAAAACGTGACTGCTGACTCTAACTGTGTCTTAAATTGAACCCAGGATTCATACTGATTCCTCTCTGTTCCGGTGTACTTCGTTGTGCCTAATAACTTCACTACACACTGAACTGTCTTCTGTGCGTTGGCAGGGCTCATTACACCCGACTCAGCTTCTTCATGATCTGTTGATTTCTCAGGCTCTTTCTTCTCTGCACTCAACACCTTAATTGTCTCTGCCATAGTTTTCATAAAAGCAGCCAGTTGCTCTACCAAGTCCCGAAGCTGAGATTCCCGAGTAGGATACTTCCGTTCTGACACTGGCACCCCCGCGTCAGTCATGACGACTGTAACCTAAACTACCTCAGATCCATATAAGGCCCATAACCTAGGATAATCAACTTCTAATTAGTTCATATACTCAGGCATATATCTAGTAGAATGTGTACGAACTCACACACACACACACACACACAGTTGAATGATATTAAATCTGATAGAAGTGTTTGTGAGTTACAGTCAGTGCTTATATCACACAGTTGTGTTCCCTGTCTCAGCTTACTGTTACTCAGTCATAGCTACTTCTGTACTCGCACTTGTACTCTTGTGTTCTGTAACAGATACTGTGTACATTTTGAATTGATCTTCTGTCTCTTGCAGTCTCATTGTCATCATTGCTCTGTCTACATATACACATAGTACTGTACTCTGTCAGCACTGTCATACAATCATACAGTCATACTGTCTTAATTCGTACTTTTGAGCTCTCTGTGGTTAACACTGCATGAGAGTCTACTGTTTTCCTACACCCTCGCCGCCTTAGTCAGGCCCATCCCATGCGGGAGGGTGGCAAACTCACAGGAATGCCACGCCAATCCACCGCCAGGCAGTAAGTCCCGCAACGCCCCCTGCATCCTCCTGTCATGCTCGTCAGCCGCCTCCCGCATCATCTCCAGCGGCACACCTCGCAGCCAGAACCCCGGCCTCGGGTGGGCACAGAATCGAAGCAAGAGCCCCTGGGCCTGCGCATGCCCAAGCTTGTTCAAGAGGGGCAGGATGCCACATAATTCCTCCACCTTCTTCAACATCTCCACACTGACCGCCTCTGCCTTCCCCACCGGCACCCCCAAGACATCGATGAAGTCCAGCTCCCCCCGTGCACCCGGCATCCCGGCCTCGAAGCAACTGGCGTCCCCCTCAGGCGAGAAAGCCGCTGACTTCACCGGCTGAATATCCAGGCCAATCGCCACTGCCTCCTTCATATAAGTCTCATACGCGAGCGCTGCTTCAACCGGAGGGCCCAGGAAGAAAGCGTCATCCAAGTAGGCAAAGATGACCACGCTAGGGTGTCCCTCCTGAACCCGCTCCAGCACCACCTGCAACGGGGCAGCCAAGTAAAGTGGCCCCAGGGGGTCCCCCGGCTGCGTGCCCTCCTTCGACTTGACAAATCGCATCACCGAGCCATCAACGCCCCCCAGTCGAAACCCCAGGTTCGCATCCACCCCATAAGAAAGGTCCGTCCATGCCCACAGCTCCGGGAAGTCCCGCTCGATAGCCTCAAACATTGCCTCACGGTGCACCACATTGAAGACATTCCTGGCATCTGCCTTAACACACACCCATTCCGGGTGCCGATCCAGGGGCGCCTGAACAGTGTGGACCCCCAGGTCCGCCCCTCCCTTCACCGCAACCCCAATCTGGGCCGCCCGCAGTCCACCATGCTCATCATCCTGTCGACGCCCACAAAATCGAGCCCTGAGGCCCTTCGCACGCTGCCTGCATATAACCTTTGCCACTAGCTTCCGGAGAACTTCGCCACACGCAATGGGCCGGACGTTGACGCCGAGGTCATCCTTTAGCAACGCCACTAACCTAGCGCCTGCCAACCACTCCCGAACCCCCGCCGGGGCCCGACCTGCCGCCAGATGGTTGCACACCTCCAACAGTGCATCTCGCTCACCAGAGACATGGACCGCCCACATATGCTCCCAGCGCCACTGAGAGCTGCCCGGTCCCGAGGCCCGCGGCAGATTACGCATTACATCATCGAACGTCTTCTCATCCAGCTCAAGCGCCTGCCCCCGAAGCTCCCGCCGGCGATCCTCTCCCACATCTTGCCTCCTGCCTGTCCCACCGGGTGCAAACGCTCCAGCTTCAGCAACGTCTCCTCCGTCGCTGGTGCCAGCTTGGCCAACTCCAGCCTCTTCGCTGCCTTTCCCAGCTGCCCCGCCTTCACCAACCGCACAGCATCTCGCAGCACCCGTTCCTTATACGCCTCGGCTACAGCTCGTCGATCCCCCGGCACCTCCGCATGCAGCCCCTCCCACTCGCCGCGTAGGAAGCGGGCGCAACGCTCCTTAATGACCTGGGCCACACCCTGCTTCACCCCCTGCTGGACCGGCTGAAGAACCAGGCGCGGGAGTAAAAAGAACAGCTTGTAGGCCTCGACGTCCTCTGTGTCCACCCGCATCCTCCGAAGCGCGACCATCACACACTCGGTGAACAGTCCCCACAACTTCTTCGGCACCATCAGGGAAGGGAAGTCGCTCACAGCACACTCGTCGACACTCAGTCCTCGCAGCCATGTCCACCCCGCCTCTCCAAGCCCATCCGGGTCCCCCACCAAGCTCTCGCCTCCGTGCTGCCCCTGCGCCCGCCCGCCGCCCGTGGATTGCCTGCCCCGGCCCCCACTGCCGCCTCCCCCCTGAGCCGGCGCACAACGCTGAGCATAACTAGCCAGACAGCCCCCACCCCGACCTTGATGCTGCCGCAATCCAGTCTCCGAGAGGATATGTCCACAGCTCTGCTCAGGGCACCGCGTGAGCCTCGCCGCAGACAGCAGAAGCCCCGATGCGTCAGGATGGCTCCGCCGAAAATGCTCCGTCAGGGCTCGTCTGCTTCCTAGGGCCCCCACTGAGCACCCCGGCACCGAGCAGACCACATTCCCCACCCGCTGTCCTGCCCCCTTCCGCCCGCCACTTCCCTCGAGCTGCGCCGACCCACTAGTCCCTCCCGAGGCACCCCCCAACGGTCTCAGTGGCTCCACAGCCCCTCCCTCACCCGCCACATCAGCCCCGCGCTCTGCCCCCACCGTCCTCGTCCCTAACCTTACCCCGTGGACACCCTCACCCGCCACCCCCACGGCCTCCTCACCACCCGACTGTCCCACCGCTACAGCACCACTCCCAAGATCAACGCTAACCCCAGCCGAACGCCCCGACAGTTCCAATCGAAGTGACAGATGAGGGCCCTCCACGCCCTCTCCGCTGCTCACTGCCATCCCACCCGCCAGACCATCCACTCCGGCCCCGTCCTCCCCGCTGACCCCCTCAGTTTCGCCACCCGCACCCGCGCCCGCATCCCCCCGAGGCAACCGCCGCCAACCCATAAGCAAGCCCTTCTCCGCCTCCCTGCTCCAGCCACCAACCGTCTTCACCCCGACGCGCCGCCCACCACCCCGCCTGGACAGGAAACCGTCATGATCACCCGGGCCTCTCGGCCTGTCCTCCAGGAACACCTCCTCTCTCTCCGGGTTCCCATCAAGGTACTCAATCACCGTCGCCCCCTCCACAGATGCCCCCCCCCCTAACCGTCCACCATACCAGCTGCGCTCACCTGGCCAATACACCTCCACCAGGGTGCCCACTGGCAACGCCGCCATCGCTGGGCCTACACTTTGCCCAGCCGATCTCCCACCATCAACACGTCTTTCATTATTTACACTATCCGTGACCGCCAGGTCTGCCGCCTGCCCAGCCGCCCCTTCCATATTTACACTATAAACAAACCCCTCATTCGCCCGATTACCTTCATCAGAACTCATAGTCATAATTCATTCATTCGAACACTACGCCCAGTGACGCTCACCACCTGCCACCAAGCCGAAAAACCAAAACCAAAATCGAGCCAAAAAACAGCATCCGGAAACTCATCGCCATGGAATTGCAACCGGCCGTGGCCTTAAGAGTCCTGCCTCTCACCCCGGGGGATTGGGCAGGCAGGTGCTGACGCCAGCAGAGGCATCCGTCAGTGTGTCTTTGTGGCTGTGTGTCTTTGTGGCTGTGTGTCTTTGCGGCTGTGTGTCTTTGTGGCTGTGTGCCTTTGCGGCTGTGTGTCTTTGTGCTATCCGCGCACATGAGTGGCATGCTCGCTTTGTGGAGGCCTTCAGTGCCAGGTATGCCTGGGCATGGGTATGCATGTGCGCTGGGCTGATGGGGCTGCTTTGTTATCACACCGTGGATATGTAGTCAAGTTGGTAGCTTAGACAGCATGGGCAGCATAGGTACAGCAGCACAATATGTGGCTGCAGAGAGCGCACCTTGAAGAAATACAACGTGCGGTTAGTGCTTTCCCCGCCAAACGCTCGAGGCAGAGTCCACGTGGCGCCCGGGGCCATGTGGATCGTGAAAATCCCAACGTCGGTGTCGGCGCGAGCAGCCCAGCTTGCTGGAGGGGGCGGCAAATGGGTGACGGCATCCCCGAGACGACCAGATATCATTGAAACCGTGGTGACCTTACCCTGCTCTCCACCTTTCACCCCGAATAGATTAGAGGCACTGTGGTACCGCACCTGATCCCAGCTCAGGATTTAAAGTCGCACGTCATGTTTATGCGCACAGTGACCCTTCACACACTCGCGATAAGCATGCCCCACACTGCGCTCCGGCAGCGCTGATGAACGCTGAATGCGAAGCGCTCCGAAGTCAAAACTGAACGCAGTGCACCCGACCGGGAGCGCTGCACAAAGTGCGCATGCTCAGCAACAGAATGCCAAGTATGCTCTGCAACGGGATGCCAAGTATGCTCAGCAACGGGATGCCAAGCTTGCTCAGCAACGGGATGCCAAGCTTGCTCAGCAACGG